>CAJPEX010001388.1:25324-59199 GCA_905338405.1 Notodromas monacha | reverse complement strand
AGAAAGCATTTGAATGAACTGTAGCAGTGTTTATAAGGATCTTTGCTTTGTAATTTGAAAATTTAGGCAAATTTTTGCATTTTTCCGTCAGAATTTTTTTTTCAGGGAACCAATTGAAGGGATTTCCCTTAAACCTTAAGGGAAAAGTGTTCTGCTATATGACCATTTCACCCAACGACCATTGCCCAGGAACAAATTGTGGTAGTTGGGCGAGGCACCACTGCAGATATAATGACTTTTTTATGTTATCTGAGCATATGCTGTTTGGAAGGTATATATGCATTATAAGTGGTATATATAACAGCATTTGGGTAATCCCACTTTAGAAAAGAGTAGGGCATCCTTTCCAAAAGTGGGTATTTTCACAGTCATATATGAACATACGTAAGTTGTTGAAATAATTTCAGCAAAGTTAATTTTAAAATGCGCATTTTCACTTTCAAAGACTGTCTTATATGTTTCACTTCAAGCAAAAAAAAAATTTGAAATGCAGCATAACCAAAAATTGGTGAATTACTGTATTTACTCAAGAACCATGCGCACCTTTTTCTAGAAATTGTGGCAGAAAAACAGGGTGAGTGTGGTACTCAGGGATACATTATAGGGGAAAATTCCCAAAACCAGTGTCCCTCACATAGTCACATCTAAGTTGAAAAAAAATGAAAGAGGAAAAGTTTGGCGCCAAGTCTCTTCCTGCATGAGGAATAATTGCTCAATTTGTTTCATCTCTTGGAGATGCAACAGGAAGTAAAGGAAGGGGGTGATATTAATCTAATTGAGGAATCTGTCCTATATTCCAAATCCATTTTAACTGGTTCTGTAGATGGAAAAAGACAGAAAGACTAAATATTGATGAAGAAAAATGAATTTAAGAATAAAGCATTTTCACAGCATTTAAACTTAATCTCAATTTTTTTCACTCTCAGCAACAACAAAAAACAAGGGTGCGCGCCTTACACAGGGATAGGGTTTTGAACTAATTTCTGGTGGAAAAATGGGGGTGTGCTCCATACTCAATGGCACGTGGTACTCGAGTAAATATGGTATAATAAGAAACAGATTGAAGAAATAATAAACGTGGCTCCTGATTATAATAGCATTTATACCGGAATATACCAGAATCACTATACACTACAGAAAACAAGCACAACAGCCTTGGAATCAGAAAGCTGCATATGCCAAAAAAGTCTTCATTGGATTTGACCAGCTGGGCTCCATCAAATCAATCTGATCAAGCAGATGTAAAGAAGGTTGTAAACATTTTCAAATTTATTTTTGCTCTTTAGTTATTTGTATATGAAGTATGGAAAATGCAAGCAACATTAATTCTTCCACTAATTATATGCTGTACTACGTATGGCATGCAGATTAAATACAATTAATGCTACCATGGCTGGATTAATCTGGGTGCTATTCATGTTGCAGCATTAGGCCCACCAGAAAAATAGGCCCATGGAGAATTCCCTAAGCAGGGGAATTTCTGATGAAAAATTCCCCAGCTGGGGAACTCAAACTTTTTGAAAATTACTAAAACCCTGAAATTATTGAAACTGTTCAAAAATTATGAAAGGTTTAGGGCTGAAAAGGTTTGGATCTGAAGAGGTTTGAAGCTGAAGAGGTTTGGAGCTGAAGAGGTTTGGAGCTGAAGAGGTTTGGAGCTGAAGAGGTTTTGAGCTTTGGAGGCTTGGAGCTGAAGAGGTTTTGAGCTGAAAAAGTTTGGAGCTGAAGAGGATTGGAGCTGAAGAGGTTTGGAGCTGAAGAGGTTTGGAGCTGAAGAGGTTTGGAGCTGAAGAGATTTGGAGCTGAAGAGGTTTGGAGCTGAAGAGGTTTGGAGCTGAAGAGGTTTGGAGCCAGGGCCAGATTAAGCTGGGTGCGCTATATTGCTGCTGCAGGATTAGGTCCACCAGGAAAATAGTCCCCTGGAGAATTACCCAAACTGAGGAATTTCCAATGAAAATTCTCAAGCTGGGGAATACCAACTTTTTAAAAATTATGAAAACCCTGCAAAAACCCAAAGAGAGACAGAAGTATTTTTTATTCCAAGAAGCAGGTATCAGTCAATTCAAGCATGCTTCAAATGAAAAGCAGTGAAGAGGAAACCAGATCAAGGAGATACAAATTGGTTGAGAGCAAAGAATCATTCCTCCCTAAAGGTAAATCAAGGCCAATGGCCAGAAATAGGAAGACATATAGTGCCAACAAATCATGGGAGGAGAAAATCAAATCAAAGGTTTCAATTCAATCCATGCCACTGGCAGCAGGATAAAATTGTCACTCATGTCCCCACTTTGAAAGCCTTTTGTGGCCTCAAAAATCTTCTGAAGTGATTTCTTGGTATTTAGAAAATTATGATTTTTCATTTTTTGAAACATCAGTAATTTATTAACACTTGCGATGTCAAAAAACAATTTTAATCAACCCATTCCCTTTTGTGCCTCCTTGAACAACAACCCACCACCTAAACATTGTTGCCCTGGGTTCCATGAATGCAAGTGTCCCTTTTTTGAAGGGGATATGCTTTTTTGAACACTATGGCTTGACCAATTAAGGCAATCTTGGCTGAGCCATATTTTCTACAATGACTTCCAGGAGCAGGAGCTTGGCAAAGTGAGTTCCTTATTCTGGACATATGCCTGCTCATCTTGCATTTGAAAACTCTTTATCTTGCCAGTTTTCAATATAAGAAAATCCACAGTTTCAATATAAATTTTCTAGTTTTCCATTGCTCTATATAGTCTATAAAACTAATCATGGGAGGAGAAAATCAAATCAAAGGTTTCAATTCAATTGAATAAACATTTTGGGGGTAATTGACACATTTCTAGGTTGCTGAATGTTATATCTCTTGGTTGTCTTTATGGAGCCTCTCATTACATTCTAATGTAGACACTGCAAGTTTTTTTTAATGAAACCACTGAGAAACTTCATAACATTTCTACATCTTTCTCCAAAATATTGGCAGGATTAGAATAAAATATTACACTTTTCCCTTGCCTTAGTGTTCATTCAGAAATGCCATGTTTTATTGAAGTGCTTAAGGGCACAATACTTTTTTTATGTCCGAAGTTAGCCGCACAAGGGTTAACATTTTCTGAATTTTTGAATTAATGGATTATGTGGATGAAATTTTTACATGCTGGCATCCAAGATACACTGTAAATTATGATGAAAAATTTCTGTTTCACACTGACACATACTCAATCATCATGCTTTTGTTTGATTATGTAAATCTTTTGTGTGATGATTGGAACAACTGATATTATTTTGCCCATTCTTAAACAGGCACATCAAATTATCTCTCAAATGCGCTGAGTTTCATATTGAAGCATATACATATGGAGTATAATTTTGGAGTTTTTTGATTATTGGTTTTGACCAGGGTTGTTAATTGTGCCACAATCCTGCACAATCAAAAGCACAATCAAAATTGCAATGCTTGCAATTTCCATTGTGCACTGAACAATTCCTGAAGGAAGCTTTCAATTTTGATTGCACTTCCATTTTTTTCCTCATTTGTGAATTTTCTTGCAATTTTGCAAAAGCAAGACCATCAAAATTGCAAGCCCAACAGCCACTACAGTATTTGTTTATGAACAGCATTGGGAAGCTGTTGATATCTCATAAGCATCACATGCTTATCTCTGAAATAATTTCTTGTTTGATATTTTGCTCTTGTGCATAATTTTTAAATAAGAGTTGCTTTAATTTTGTATTACGTGTTACTTTCAGGCCAACATGGTTTGACTCCAGCGTTTTCAGGTTGTTACTTGTAGGACTTTACTTTTGATTTGCTTTTGTAAAATGCCCATAAACCTCATGGCTTTTTAAAATTTCCTGCCCAGAACGTGCCTGTGAAGCAATGCTTTATTATTCCCTCACATTTCATGCCACAAAAGCGTAAAACTCTATAGCATTCTATATTTTAAATTCAGGTCAACTCAAACTTGAATAACCTGTGTCAAGTACCTGTATTTAAGCTACCCTTATTTTTTCAGNTAGTCTATAAAACTAATCATGGGAGGAGAAAATCAAATCAAAGGTTTCAATTCAATTGAATAAACATTTTGGGGGTAATTGACACATTTCTAGGTTGCTGAATGTTATATCTCTTGGTTGTCTTTATGGAGCCTCTCATTACATTCTAATGTAGACACTGCAAGTTTTTTTAATGAAACCACTGAGAAACTTCATAACATTTCTACATCTTTCTCCAAAATATTGGCAGGATTAGAATAAAATATTACACTTTTCCCTTGCCTTAGTGTTCATTCAGAAATGCCATGTTTTATTTGAAGTGCTTAAGGGCACAATACTTTTTTTATGTCCGAAGTTAGCCGCACAAGGGTTAACATTTTCTGAATTTTTGAATTAATGGATTATGTGGATGAAATTTTTACATGCTGGCATCCAAGATACACTGTAAATTATGATGAAAAATTTCTGTTTGACACTGACACATACTCAATCATCATGCTTTTGTTTGATTATGTAAATCTTTTGTGTGATGATTGGAACAACTGATATTATTTTGCCCATTCTTAAACAGGCACATCAAATTATCTCTCAAATGCGCTGAGTTTCATATTGAAGCATATACATATGGAGTATAATTTTGGAGTTTTTTGATTATTGGTTTTGACCAGGGTTGTTAATTGTGCCACAATCCTGCACAATCAAAAGCACAATCAAAATTGCAATGCTTGCAATTTCCATTGTGCACTGAACAATTCCTGAAGGAAGCTTTCAATTTTGATTGCACTTCCATTTTTTTCCTCATTTGTGAATTTTCTTGCAATTTTGCAAAAGCAAGACCATCAAAATTGCAAGCCCAACAGCCACTACAGTATTTGTTTATGAACAGCGTTGGGAAGCTGTTGATATCTCATAAGCATCACATGCTTATTTCTGAAATAATTTCTTGTTTGATATTTTGCTCTTGTGCATAATTTTTAAATAAGAGTTGCTTTAATTTTGTATTACGTGTTACTTTCAGGCCAACATGATTTGACTCCAGTGTTTTCAGGTTGTTACTTGTAGGACTTTACTTTTGATTTGCTTTTGTAAAATGCCCATAAACCTCATGGCTTTTTAAAATTTCCTGCCCGGAACGTGCCTGTGAAGCAATGCTTTATATTCCCTCACATTTCATGCCACAAAAGCGTAAAACTCTATAGCATTCTATATTTTAAATTCAGGTCAACTCAAACTTGAATAACCTGTGTCAAGTACCTGTATTTAAGCTACCCTTATTTTTTCAGAGCATTTTTTCTATAAAAAAGCGTGTCTTAGTCATTTATAAAAAAAATGATTGAGTGCACCTGCTATTTTCAAAGTTAATTGTTTCAATGCAGGCGTTGGGGTTTTCATATTTTCCAAGAAAGGCAAAAGAAAAATTAATACTGCTCTAAACAGCAGAAACCAGGCTATTGTTCTGTGAATATTTCTCCTGGATTCAAACCTAGAAATAACCGTACAACATAAATTCCAGAGCATTTTCACTGGCAAAGGTTGAGAACGTTATATTCCTGTCCTCAGATCTGGGAAAGCCGCAGGATCTGAAATCTTGGTAAGCCAGTTCTCTTCTCTTTCATCTGGCTTTCACATTATCTCTCTCTCTTTTTTTTCTTCCCAAAGTATGCTTCTGTGAGAATCTATGTGTGCACTTTGTTTTTTATTTAAATTTTGGTCATGTCAGGTCTGGTGATGCCAGGGCAACTCCCAGCTGTTGGATCAAGTTACACTTCACATTATACACAGAGACTCTCATCTATTTAACCCTTAAATGACAGCCATTCAAACTGCGTATCACATTTCTTGCTTTGACTGAAGGTCACAAAAATGCAGCTTTGGCTGACCAGGCTGAGTAGCAGAAGTCCAAAAAAATGTGAGAGGTTAAACCCATTTTCTGAGATCCCTCAATGATCAATGCTAATCCTATAAAAGTAATGAGAAAAAATGATGCACAGCAGTGAAATTTTTCAAAATAAAACTTTCTGCCAGAGAAGAAAACATTTTGGAATTTTTCTTGACTTCCACTCTCCTTATCATAGGAATTTTCTTGCATGACTTGTGGCATGACATATTGCAAATGAATTGCAGCACTGCAGTACCAGGTTCAAATGTTGCCATACCATGGCATTTAGTGTGATACTTTCCTAAACAGCCAAACCCCACTTTTGTGTTATTCCTTGCCCTGGCAGCACATTTTGTGGCTCTGTGAGACTTTGTTTCAAAATAAGTTCAATTCAAGGGCTTCTACTATGAGTAAAAAAGCTTTGTTGCAGAATTTTTAGGACTTTGAGTATATCTTAAAGGATGCCACACAAGATAATTGAGACTCAAATGCAGTTTTATTAACACATTGAAAAATATGCAGAATGCAGATGCGCAGAATATAGTATCATTAAGCATACATTTTTCAAAAGTTTATGCAGGGGGAATTCTACAAGGTTTTCATGGTGCAAGTGTGTAAAACTACTGAAAAATAAAGTTGCATTCAAATTACAATTGTTTGAGATGAATTTTCAAGATTATGGCAACACTTGCGATTTTGATTGTGGGAAAGAAGGAAAACACCATAGCAATTTCAATTGTGCACAAACTTGAATGTGTAGCAGCAATTTTGATTTTGATTGTGCAAAATGTTGTTTTATAGCAAGTTTTGATTGTGATTGTGCTGCTGAAATTTTGATGCCAATTAACAACCCTGGTCTTGACATATTTCAGACTCAATTTCATTGCAAAAGGGCCACAGTTTTAGAGTACTGTACATCTGAAACAGCTAAATCAAGACCTGTTACAAATTTCTGCAGTACCAGGTTCAAATGTTGCCATACCATGGCATTTAGTGTGATACTTTCCTAAACAGCCAAACCCCACTTTTGTGTTATTCCTTGCCCTGGCAGCACATTTTGTGGCTCTGTGAGACTTTGTATCAAAATAAGTTCAATTCAAGGGCTTCTACTATGAGTAAAAAAGCTTTGTTGCAGAATTTTTAGGACCTTGAGTATATCTTAAAGGAAGCCACACAAGATAATTGAGACTCAAATGCAGTTTTATTAACACATTGAAAAATATGCAGAATGCAGATGCGCAGAATGTAGTATCATGAAGCATACATTTTTCAAAAGTTTATGCAGGGGGAATTCTACAAGGTTTTCATGGTGCAAGTGTGTAAAACTACTGAAAAATAAAGTTGCATTCAAATTACAATTGTTTGAGATGAGTTTTCAAGATTATGGCAACACTTGCGATTTTGATTGTGGGAAAAAAGGAAAACACCATAGCAATTTCAATTGTGCACAAACTTGAATGTGTAGCAGCAATTTTGATTTTGATTGTGCGAAATGTTGTTTTATAGCAAGTTTTGATTGTGATTGTGCAGCTGAAATTTTGATGCCAATTAACAACCCTGGTCTTGACATATTTCAGACTCAATTTCATTGCAAAAGGGCCACAGTTTTAGAGTACTGTACATCTGAAACAGCTAAATCAAGACCTGTTACAAATTGTAAGCATTTTGAAAAAATGCAGAGAAAAGTTCTGAAAGAAATAGTAATTACATTTCATTAAACATGGCTTTGTACTAGTATAAATTCTTTACTTCCTTCTGATTCAACTTATTTTCTCATACCTGTCCATTCATCCAAATAGAGGAACACATCTTCTAGAACTGTATACTGTTTACTTGGAAGAAAGGCATACAATTTAACATGTGTAGTCAAAGAATTTCCAAGATGTATGCCATGTTGTGCATTTTTTGAACACTACCTAGCCTTCTCAACAAAAATCTTTAGTCCTTCAAGAAATTGGACCTTTCAATTTTGTTTTATTATTCTTTTTATCATTTATGAAATAATTGCTATATAGCCTATGAAGTAAATCAGGCCCAGAGGTTTATCATAACAAGATGACTGTCTAAAATGAGTTAATAAAAATGAGATTTCTATAACATGGTGCCTATGGAGAAACTGCCAGGACCATGAAAAATTTATAAGAAATATGTATTGTCATGAGATTCATTGTGATGGAATTTGACCTTATCTATACTTGATTATATTCTAGCCTCAGATATCATTTGTTCTCCGCAAATTATATTTTTTAATTGTGTGATTAAAAATTCTTATTTCCTTTTTACAAGGAAATATTAGGCCCAGTTTTTGCCCAGCATCAGGCCACACTGTGGTTTAATCTGGCCCTGAATGCTACCCACATCATATATGACAGTATGACGGGAAACAAGACACCCTTTAATCAAATTAAATCTAGTTCAGCCATATGTTTTTCCAAAGCAGTACAGTGTATAAATATAAAAGCATTACAGAGAATAAGAGAACATTTCCTGATGCAGATTATTTTGTTGTAAATTATTCTACTGTATTTTGTTATTATTCTCAGAACTTGTGTTTTTGCATGTAATTCTGTAGTTTTAAAAATGTTGGCATCTTCTCTGCTATGGGTATAGAAGTACTGTATATGCAGTATAGAGCCAAATCCTCAATTTGAATACAATTTATAAATATGTATTGTGCAAGCTGTCTGAATTGCTAATAATGCAGTTTGCACTGCCCAGTGAGCAAGAAATTCTCCAAAAGATGTCCAAAACTCATCCAAATGAGTTCTATACTGACATCTTTTGGAGAAAATACCCCCAAAAATTGTGCTCTGGCGGACATATTTGGAGAACTTGTCTGCCAGAGCACAAACTGTCAGACACTGCTGGCGCCAGAAAAGTGCGGACAAGTTCTCCAAACTTGTCCGCGCAGTGTGTCACTGGCGCCAGGGTCTTGCAGACAAGTTTGGAGAACTTCTCTGCCACACATTTCTGGCACCAATGTCTGGAGAAGTTCTCCAAACTTGTCCACATATTTTGCAGAACTTGAGGACAAGTTTGGAGAACTTGTCCGCAAGTTCCTGGCAACCAGTGTATAAACCTAATTTCCACAGTCACCCCACATGTAGTGGGCTGTAGCTGTCTGCCTATGGGGTTCAACTTCCCGTCCAGAGGTCCTGGGTTTGATTCCCAGTTAGGTAGCAACTTCTGAATTCCTTAAAGTAAATCTTCAGCAATACACTAGCATAGGTAGGTATAGGTTAGCTAGGTAGTGGAATAGGTAATTAATTAATTGTAAAGAGGAAATTATGTGCAGACATCACTAACTAGATAATATGCATAACCAGGTAATATGGATATCAATAAAGCATCTATAGAAGAGCTATATAGAGCATATAAAGGAATAATTACAAGATATGTGAAATTCCCAGGTGGGTGGACAATTTTATTACAATTTAGCAGAATTAAAAAAGAAAAGGAAAAGTTTTAGAGGAAATTGGTATATCTTTTGGATAAAAATTGGACACATTGCCCCATCTTTATCCAAAAGATGTCCCAAATCCCTCCAAAACTGGTCTGGTTTTGATCCATAAGTCATCCACTTTTGGATGACTTTTGGATCAGAATCAGACATGTTGTCCAATTTTCATCCAAAGCAGCTTGTCCAAAACTTGTTTTTGGCAAGATTCTGGGATAAGTTGCTTTGGATGAAAATTGTTGGACCCAAAATGGACATTTTTGTGCTCACTGGGTGTATATGGGACTTCCGGATTGCTGGTTCCAGACCAAATAACAATAATAACGTATTTCCAGCCAACACCCTCAGCACAAGCTAAGATGCAGCTCAAAGCTGACGTGAAGGCAATTCTTGCAGATGAATTGAGATTCCATTGCATGCTGAGTGGAGATAATTGCTCCGAATGCCTCATTCAGTTATGCAGTACAAAAGAAGTGTTTATACCTCTGAAACTAAATTTAGAGCTCATCCAAACAGGCTCATCCTCTATATTTTCTTGCGGATTTTCAAAATAAAAGCTATACATATGCACTGTATATCTTGATACTTTCAAAGAGCATGTCAACGGATATTGAAGCATGAATATATTCATGCCTCATCCGTTGACATGCTCTTTCATACAGCACATGACCATTAGTATTTTGTTCTTAAGAAATCTTTCAAATCGGTCATCCATGCTGTGCCATGATGCTGTCCACATGCATGCAGCCTTCCATCCACTTTTCTCCAACAACACTCAAAAGGCAAGGCCAAGGGTACAATAACAGATACAGGGATTAATCTCAGACAGAAATTAGCCAGGTGGGTTATGGATTTTGAACCTATCCCTATATTGCCGGTGCCCATGGATTCACTAACAGCGTGCGGGTGTATCGTATATACAGCATACTGACTGGATATTTCCTATTCTCGTCGTACATTTTAACAATTCAATATCTTTAAAATGTACGCTGGATAGGTTTACCTAGCTACTTGCCATCAGCAGACTGCAATTTTAAAATCTTGCCAATACTCCGAAGCGGCAAGCTGATGACCGTGATGCTGGGAAAACCTACCCATACTGTATACCGTATCGCTAGCTTAACGACTGGACCTGCTCTGCCGCATATGTCCGCGACAGGGGTGACATGTTAACCAGCGCTTGGCGCTGTGATCTTTGTGGCGTCGGCTCTTTCACGACCCGACCGGCCATCTGATCAAGATGTCTGCCGTCAATTATTGTGACGTTTTCGGAAATGGGAAATGTACTTGTTCATATTTCTGTCTTGTTGCCACGGGCTTCGAAATGAGCGACGAAGAGTAAAATGGTGACGGGGGAAAAGTGTTCGTTCCTGGCTCATTTTTCGTGGTTCAGGGATTTAAATTTTCGTTTGCTTCTATCGGTGAGGTTTTCGCGGGAAAGTGATCGTCGGTGATCTGGCTCACAAGTTCACTTCTTTGGTCGATAATTATTGATGCCCTAGGAAGAGAAGCCACCGATATAGGTCATGATTCGCCCATCTTACGTTTCTGTCGGACTGATGTCGGTATCTTCGTGCTACTTTAATTTTGAAGAAAGTGTAAGCTTTCGGACGTTCTTGAGAAAGCTAGGACATTGAACAGTTACGCATTGCTAAGTGAAAAATGCTTAGGTTCTTTCGTGTTCTGACCAGTAGTATCGAATTTCGTGTATTAGCGGTCAACTAGACTATGTACGGTGCGCGCGTTCCCTTTTCCGCTGTTCGTGGAACGTGAAGAATCCCTTTTTGATGCAAGTTCGGACGAAAGCATGGAATGAATTGAAAAAAAATGTTTCTTTACCAGGCTCTTGTGGGTCGCCGTCTTCGTTGGTCGGTGTGCCGAAATTGTCATCACCGTCGATTGCTCCAGATCCGCCTCCTGAACGCTTCACCTATTCTACAGCTGTAATTGAGGTGTCGACGTTAGTCATTTTTCTTGATCTCATCGGTGAATGCCGGCGGACGTACCACCAATGACTAATGGCTACCCTTTGGGTGGCACCTCCAATGGCGTGATGGACGCTCAAGGGGTACGTGATTTCAATGTTCGTAATCTTTCACAGTCTGACCGATGTTTTTATATTTTAGGATGCCGCAATGCATGGAGACAGGATCGAGAAGAAGTGAGTTCTTGAATTTCGGGTGTTCCGACCAATTTTCAGCCTTATTTTTTTTCAGGGAAGGAAAGGATCGTGAGAAACATAAGCATAAGGACAAGAAGAAAGATAAGCATCGCGACAAAGATCGGGAAAAGCACAAGAAGGATAAGAAGAAGGATAAGCATAAAGGTGACGCTCACAGATTACGTGATATAAATTCATTTATTAAGAACATTTTCTTCTCAAAATTTCTCAGACAAGGAACGGAGCAAAGACAAGGAGAGAAGCAAGGATAAGAAGAAGGATAAGCATAGAGACAAAGAGAAATCGAAAGACAAGGTATGTTGAGAATGTGTGCTTGAATTTTGGAGTTATGCATTCGATTATTCTTCTCTGAAGGACAAGAAATCCAAAGAAAGCAGAGGGCACGGTGAAAATGACGTGAAAAAAGATCGCAAGGACGAAATCGATTCCGCCATCGACACATCGCACGTGAAGTCCGAGTACGATTCCGCGGGGTCGCAGAATGATTCTGCTGCTGATTCCGACAGTCAGTACGGCTCACCAGTAAGTTCATCCGCAGAAGTATCTGACGAAGATCTTCTTGGCGAGAATGTAGCATCCATCGCGTGCAAATTTTCTTCTTCATGTAGACACGTTCAAAGAAAAAGCCGAAGTATTCCGACGACGAGGATGACGAAGATTATGGTGCCAAGCCGTCTAAAGGGAAGAAGCGTAAAACCGGTGATGATGCGGATGACGTCAAGCCAGTAAGCTCGATATATGCAATTGGTCATTCATGCCTTTGCGATAATAGTGAGATAAATTTATAACCAGGCCGCCAAAAAAATCAAGTCGGAAAAGAAAACGCCCATTAAATCTGAACCAGAATCTCCTGTCAAGAAAGGTCGAAAGAAGAAGAATGAAGAGGAGGAGCAGCAAGTTTGGAAGTGGTAAGAAAATACGTATTTTAATTATTTTCAAGAAGCTCGATTTTATGGTTCAGGTACTGCAGCATATTGGCACAGTATTCATATCATTCGCGCTTACACCCGAAGTCCCTAGTTAGGCTTCCGTGTGCGTAGGTGTCGCGGAATGTTCATCAGTTTCTCCCGTCAAGTCTGACCTAATACAGATTTTAGAGTAATGTTACAATTACGTGACATAGCAGGATTCAGTTTCTGTATGTAATGATGTCTAGACAGATTTTAATGATGGTAATCTGCCGAATTCGTCGTACTTCACGCGTTTTGGAGTGGGGATATGATGCATGCATTCGAAATTCCGTGGAAAATTCAAGTGTGTAGCGCCTTGTGTCGCATTTTACAATAAGCAGATTGTTCATTGAACCGTGGAAATAACGTGTGTGCGAATCAGTGATGGGGTTCATGTCCACAACAGCTATTCGGAATGCATACCCACCAAGCACTGTAGGCTTGAGGGTAATGCTTTTTATTCAGATTCTCAATGTTTTCTGGGATTTCAACCATAAGCTATTCCTCGCATTCATGTGTTGCGCGAGATCGCGAGTACGAATTCTTGTGAAGAACAGTAATGTATATGGGATATGAAGCATCGTTGACGTTATGCGTACGTTGAGTTATCGCCACCCGCATTCATTTTCTGACTCATTTTGCTGCCGAATAAGCTGTAGGTTTTGATACGGTATTGATTTTCTTTGAAAGTGGCATATTTGATAACGTCACGCTTCACATTTGAAGGTGGGAAGAAGAAAAGAAGGACGATGGCGTGAAGTGGAAATATCTTGAACACAAGGGTCCAGTTTTTGCTCCCCCGTACGAACCCTTGCCACCGAGTGTCAAATTTTTCTACGAGGGACGCGAAATGAGGCTGAGTGAAAACGCTGAGGAAGTCGCCACATTCTATGCCAAGATGCTCACTCATGAGTATACGACAAAGGAAGCTTTTAATAAAAACTTTTTCAAGGATTGGCGAAAATCCATGACGGAAAAGGAGCGAGATACCATCACGGATCTGTCGAAATGCAACTTTCGTCAGATGAACGAATATTTCG
Source organism: Notodromas monacha (assembly GCA_905338405.1). NCBI lineage: Eukaryota > Metazoa > Arthropoda > Ostracoda > Podocopida > Cyprididae > Notodromas > Notodromas monacha. The sequence goes on along the minus strand of CAJPEX010001388.1, from coordinate 45,716 downwards.
TTCAAAAATCTGAGGAACGCAAAGCTATGTCCAAGGAGGAAAAGAAGGTACATTAATACTCTGAACGTCCGCTTGGCAAATTCTTCTTGATGTTTTGTTCCGTCTTCACAACGTGTTAGCATTTTATTCTCGTTCGCTTTTACCTGAGAAGTCTTTTTTTCTTCTTCTTACAGGCGATAAAAGAAGATAATGAAAAATTAGTGGCTGAATATGGCTTTTGCACAATTGATGGTCATAAAGAGAAAATCGGCAACTTCAGAGTTGAGCCACCGTCGTTGTTCCGAGGGAGAGGCGAGCATCCGAAGATGGGAAAAGTCAAGCGGCGGATAGAACCCGAAGATGTAATCATCAATTGCTCGAAAGACTCCATGATCCCGAAAGCTCCCGATGGACACAAGTGGAAAGAGGTAAGTTTGAAGCGCTGTTTGTTACGGGCAGGTTTTTTCCAACTGCCTCATTAATGAACTCTTCTGTACAGGTCCGTCACGATAACACAGTGACCTGGCTGTGCTCGTGGACTGAGAATATTCAAGGACAGATCAAGTACGTGATGCTGAACCCGAGCTCGAAATTGAAAGGAGAAAAAGATTGGCAGAAGTACGAAACTGCTCGGAAGCTTCACAGAATAATTGACAGAATTCGGGAAGACTACTGGAACGATATGAAATCGAAAGAAATGCGAATTCGTCAGCGCGCTGTCGCCATGTACCTTATCGATAAAGTGAGTACAGTACATTTTTCCAATGCTGCAGCAAACCCCTCATATTCCTACGTTGTTCAACGTTTTTACCGTGGAAAAAATTGCCAGTACCCCCTGAAAAAGAACATATGAAGTTTATTTATCTCATATTCCATGATGTCCAAATTCATGACTGTAACAGCAAAGGTTCGATCGCCGTGCGTGGAGACTCAGAGCCGTTTTTGAAAGCGTTACTTTTTTGTTGAAGATTCCGGATTGTACTGTTCAAAGATTTAAAATCGATGCAATTTTTCTTGGCACATCCTTCGTCATATTTACTCGAATGTACCCGCTGTATGCCTTCAGCTTGCGTTGAGAGCTGGTAACGAGAAGGAAGAAGGTGAAACGGCAGATACAGTGGGTTGCTGCTCTCTCCGGTACGAGCACGTGAAGCTCCACGAGCACAAAGGCGGCAAGGATCACGTCATCGCCTTCGACTTCCTCGGGAAGGATTCCATTCGTTATCAGAACGAAGTCTCCGTTGAAAAGCGGGTGTTCAAAAATCTGATGCTTTTCATGGAGAACAAGAACGACGGCGATGACCTCTTCGACCGGCTCAACGTAAGTACCCTTTCATTTTGATACGCTCCTTCTTGTTAGTAAGAAACGAGTGTATTCACCCGTGGCAATTGACTTCGAGGGCTGTAATGTACAAATTGACGGAGGAAATGAGAGTCAAAGCAATTTTTTTATTTATCTCGGGAGGGGCATCAGGAAGGCTGGTCTCAAAACCGAAATTTATGAAAAATGTGTGTCTTCTCGAATTTGTTTTATTTGGTTTCTTCAGTACTCATTCTTGTTTTCCACTACTGTATTTTTTGTTAACCCTTTCGATTTGCAGTTCTGTATAAGGACTAAGAAAAGGGGATGCTGTATTATGTAATTCTCTTAAGACTGTAATTCAGCTAAAACGTGTGAGGGGTAGCGAGAATTGATACACGGGCTGAGAGAAATAATCAAACTTGAATATTTTTGTTGGAAATTTTCGAATTGTAGTCGTTTTCTTTCTTGTGTGCGGGATTATTGATCTGAATATGGTTTGAACCTGCAGACATCAATTTTGAACAAGCATTTGCAGTCAATAATGGACGGATTGACGGCGAAGGTCTTCCGTACGTACAACGCATCTCGCACTTTGCAAGAGCAACTTGACAAGTTGACGGATCCGGATGACACCCCCGCTGGAATCGTAAATTCCCAAATCTCTCTGGCTGAATTGCTTCCGTTTTTCTATCATCGCTTCCTTTTTCCAGTTGTTGTCGTATAATCGTGCTAACCGCGCAGTTGCAATCCTTTGTAACCATCAACGGGCGGTACCGAAGTCGCACGCCAAATCCATGGAAAATCTGCAGAACAAGATCAGTGCCAAAGAAGAAGCTATTGCGGAAGCAGAAAGGGAGCTGAAAGCCGCCAAGAGAGACGCCAAAGACTCCAGATCGCAGAAGGATAAGATTGTCTTGGACAAGAAGTCTAAGGCTTTGGAACGACTGAAGGAGCAGTTGCAGAAGCTCCAGGTTCAGGCCACGGACAAGGAGGAGAACAAGGAAATTGCTCTCGGAACGTCCAAGCTGAACTACCTGGATCCTAGAATCAGTGTGGCCTGGTGAGATTTCACGACTTCGTCTTATAATTTATGTATACTTTTTATTAGAAAACGACGTTTTCTTCGCTCAACCGTTTCAACTTGATATTTTGAGCTGAGCATGTCGTTCGCGGAATATAAAATTGCGGCACGAGTTCCCTATGCTCAGTTTCACGACCAAATCAGTGAGATTGTTTTCCATGTGTTCGATTTCTTTCGATGAAAGTATTGTACGTCGTAGGAGCACATGTATTAGAAAGAAGGTTCTAATGCTGGGTAGAATTCCAATCTTCGTTGTCTCATATGTAGCGTAAAATGTCTTAAACGGGGAAAAATAATTCAAGGTAAAGATGTTCGAAAGCAGAAAACCGGTTTCGAATCGGTCCTCATCGTTTTTTTCTTCAAATTCCATCTTGAGAAACTCGTATATTCTACCGTAGTAATGCGCATGAGCGATGATCAGCTGATTCTGTATTACCAGGTGTCAATTGAGACTGTTCGTGACATCTACTCGTGCGAATACGCGTCATTGTTGCGAATTTGAGTGCGAAAATTTGCAGATCGGAATCCTATGATTCATCACCGCATACTGTAGTTATTTCTTCGAATTCCCTCCGTGAGCAGTACCATGAACAAAGAAGTGTATGGAGTGTTTTCATGTCTATCTTTGGTTTGATTGGGAAGGTTAGGATTCTTAGGTAGTGAAGGTACTGTACTGAACTTTAGGGACGTCTGCCATTCCGTGTTGTAGGGAAGAAACGATTCAGAAAGCCTGGTTCGTGTAGGTTCCGTTATTTTCGAGGAGACACGCTCGCAGGGGAAAGCCGCAATCCTAAGCTCGAGTATGCTAATGAGTGTTGTCCTCCCGTACGTTTCAGGTGCAAGAAGTACAACGTGCCGTTGGAGAAAGTATACAGCAAAACACATCGACAAAAGTTCCGATGGGCCATCGACATGGCGGGTCCTGATTTCGTGTTTTAACGCCTGCAATGATGTGAGGGAAGGGTGAGCCACGGGAAAAAACGCGTGTCGCCCAACCGGTGGGCTGTAAGCAGGGAAACTTTCCCACTCTTCCCGGCCCCTCACGAGTTTCCTCTTCGTTGCCATTTTTAGCGGTGGCAGTTTGCTGATTTCCATCCTTGAGTTTTTTTTGTTTTGTTTTTTCCGTCGCGCCGATAGGAACGGAATCGTTCACGAACGGGAAAGATTTCTAGCTGCAGCTACCGTGATTTCGCGCGTATGTTTTGTTATTCCTTTTCTCTTTTTTTTTTTCGTTCCACGTGTATTTTGTGTGAATGGTTTCGCGTATTCAGTTTTTTTTAGGTATAGGTCATCTCGTTTGGAACCCGTGCACTCTTGTAATAAAGATTTAACTCGGTGTGTGGGAGTTTGTGAGAATGCCATTCCGATTAATTTAATCCGTGAAGAGCGCGCGGTTTTCCCGAACCTTCTTGTAAAATTTGACCTCAGATATGTGATATATTTTGTTCATCTGTACGTCTCGAATTTTAAGTTGAGTTCCTCGGCTCCCGTTGGATGTCCGTGGGACGCAAGTCGGACGAAATTTTTGATTCTGTGGAAATAGCGACGGAAAGAGTTGGTTTATTTTGATTTGTTCCTTTCGATTCGACGGATAAACTTGATTGATCAGAGGTCGCGGCCGAAAGACGCCGGAAGTTCAAGTGAAATGCTATCGTAGTGGTGTATTTATGGCGTAAGAATGGCTCCTTGTCGGTTTGTACCGTTTAGTGAATAGGTTTTCTTGGACGTTTTGTTCCGAAGTTCTTCGAGAAAAAGGTGTGGATGGATGGTTGTATCGTGGCTGAGCGGATTTAAATAAAGAGAGATGATCTGCGAGATCCCCTCGAGTGGTTCCCACTTCTTGAATTTCAGGAAGAATGATTTTGGTTGAGTGAGCCTCAGAAACGATTCTAATGGACAGGTACTGTACTTCTAGACGATTTCAGCAGGTAGGTTCGAATTTTTTTTGGGCTGGATATCATTCTTGCAGGGGTTCGGGTATGCTGTATACAAATCGGATGGAGTTGCAGTGAAAAAAAAGGGGTACAGTATTGAACAGAATTAGAGCACGAAGTACTGTATGTACTCCGGGGCAACGAATTCTGTTGCCTTGTTTTTCAATGAAGCGAAGGTCTGATTGTCTGAACTCCTTGAAAACAGCGGAGTAGCTTTGAGGGAGGAAGTAATCGAACACTAAAATTTAGTTCCCTCAGAATTGTCTGTTGCATTTGGACTTCAATTAAAACTATTTCTTGCAAAATCATGCTGATATAATTCCGTAAACAAAAACAGTCGTGCAAAAGCGACGCTGGCTCAAGTTGAACTGCAGTAGTATAAAAGGGGATTAGATTCAGAACAATTTTTGCGTGAAGCCCTGCATTTCTGAATTTAATAAAAGAAATATTGAATGGTTTCAGCCATCCCAGAAATGTACTTGAACAAACCATAACGTTTTTATACAGTATTGTGGTGGTTTTCTTCAGCGTGGCCTGCATATAAGTAAGCTATTTTCATTCAACTTCCATGGCTCCAATCCAAAAAGAAATCTTCGATTGGGCTAGCATTTCCAGTTCCTGAACATGAGAAAGCATGCATGTGAGCTTGATTTCCCAACTAAAATTTCAATTTTCTTCTTACAGGATACAAAGCAAATAACATGGTTTCCGCAATCTGCACACATTATTTGTGAAAATTTTTTAAAAATTGGCTTCATCCATAAAAATTGTGCCCAGGTAAAAAAAAAAATCATGTCTGGTGATGACAGTGACAGCTAATTGCTCTCCTTTGTCAGGTCTCCATATGCACCATATTACAATTCATATGAAATAAGGATTTTGCCGTGAATGTTGAAAATGTCAATAGCAGCAAGTGCCCAAAATTGCTAGTCAGATACACAGTAGCATTGAATAAAGTTCTTCGTATTTTTCACCCATACTGCTCAATCTATTTTGAAACTTCAGGTTGTGCAGTTTTAGACATGAGAATGCTTTTCAGTTCTGTCACTTCTGTGCAAGTTGAGTAATTCAGGAACTACTGCTGGGAATATTAAAGTCTATCCATTTGCACAGTGTACAGCTACTGTAACAGCTAACACACTATCAATGCAGGTAAATTATGAAGCATCAGCAGGAACTTGAATCTGAATGGGTAGGAATTCATCACCTCATTAACCCATTACCCCCATATCTTGGTGAAGAAATATCACCTAAAAATAATTATAATGCACCAGTGTAAGTCATCTTTATATTTCATATAGGATATTAATGTGCTGGAGCCTTGTCTAACAAACAAATGTTTTGGTTATATATTTGTTAGTTGGATCGCTTTGCCTCTTTATTGAAAATTACTCTTGAAAAAGAACCTGCTAAATAAATGTTAGAAATTTTCATGGCAACTGCAGCTGCCTAACAGCAGCAGTGTCCACATACCAGAAAGGACAATGATATTCACATTGTCCTCCTAAACTTGAAGTCAGTTGATTAAAATTCTGGGTTGAGAGAGATAATTTTTCTCATTCAAGTTTCGTCTGTGAGTTTATTCCAGAGGGGTTAATTCGACAAAGGAATTTTGGTTTTGGTTCCCTCGCGCAGTGCATTTTTATTTATTTATTTTTGGATGCGAATGCAAATTTTTGCTTTTCATACACAATTTATTTTTATCAAAATGTCACCCTGGGACAACAGAGCGAGCATGAATAAAATCAAACTGCTCTTTCTCAACCCTAAATTTTCCCTGGAAAGTGCTAATAAGAGCAGACATTTTTGTCATCCAATTTTTTCTTAGCCCTTTCCAAAATAAAATTTTTGAGACAATATGGAGTTGATAGATAATCTTTTGATGAGAAATGCTCTCTATTTTTTAGCCGTCTTCCGAAAAAAATTGCCGATGAAATATTTTTCAAATTGGCAAAGAAAGAATGAAGCCTATGGTACATCTAGGAATTTACACTTCTCAACAGCGGCCACGGGATGTATATCAGCATGCATATGTACTATACTACGAAACAGAGCTGAGTAATCTTCCAGTCGATTAAAAATTCATTCATCACATTTATTCCGCACACTCCACAAAAAATTACAACCGATCAATTTTTTGGCTCTGAGAAATTGTACACAAATGTTTCTCCCGAATATCTGCGGGTGATTGATTGACCTAATCCGTTAAAGAGAACCAATGAGAATGCTTGACTCGGAATGGAGAAAAAAAGGGGATCACGTGAATGGGTTCACATAGCGGCCCAAATGTATCAAAATGCCTGTTGGGTGATGTCTGACTGCATAAAGGAAGTCTCTGTTGAAATTCACAGTGAACTTGGGCTCTTCCTTGTTCACTGAGTAGCTTGGGTCCTGCTTGGGTTCCCTCGCAGTCGCCACTGGTTCATGTTGTACTTGTTGGGAGTAGTTGGTGGATGGGTGCACTTTCTCAGTGACTGTCTGGGTGATGGTGAATTCATTCACCTGCAAAAAATAAAATCGATCATGAGATCACAAAGAAAAAAAATCTTGAACACGATGCGCTTCTGGAGGCAGGAATATGATAAATTATAAGTACCTGAACGATATCTTTGAGATGGAGATCTGTTAGACCATTGACACCAGAGAAGTCTGCCAAATTGGAGTCAAACATGGTGTTTGCTCCCAGGATTCCCAAAACGTCTTCCAAGTGTAGCACAAACTTGTTGGACATGACTGGCAGTCTCACTCTAGTTCTTCTGATGACCATTTTCCTCAACATTCTGCCAAGTTTGTCAGCAGTCAATTGCTCTAGAATGATATGAGCCAGATTTCACAATTAAAACTTTCAAAGGTTCAGTCATGCTCAATGTGCCAGAATTTCATTCCGTTTTGCTCATGTTTTTGACTATAATGATAAAAATACTCTAAAACTTTGCATAAGTGATGAGAAATAAGCTGCATCGGTATATAATTAAAAACAAATTAAGTAAAATGTACTCAAATTTTCAATCAATTAAAACTTTATCCATAATTACCTATTGGTTCCTGCGGCTATTGCAAATTTTGAAAAGAAGTAATGTACATCTTAATCATAAGCCATGAAATACTGTACCTACTTCAAACATATTTTGAAATTAAAAATGATCGTCCATGTTCATATTTAAAATCTTGGTAACCAGCGCAATAATTATTTAAAGGCTAGTTTCTCTTTTCCTTATTTATGGCAAATGTATTTAAGAAATACGGTAATAAAATTTTCTCAAATTCTCAGGCAATAAAAAATGAAAGAGTTGCCATAATTCACTCATGGACCATTTACAGTAGAAGTTCTTCAATGAGTGTGCATTCATTTGAGCTGGTCTTGCTTTTTGGCATTCGTATTTTTTTGCATAATTTCAATCAAAAATTTTTCAACGGACAATATTTTCGGAGCAATACATAATTGAATTCTCGTACAATGTGAAAGAAAAAAATTAAATGACTTTCATTTCAGCTGTAATACATTTTTGTATATCAAGGGTTCTTGAAATGCCACATTATTTAGGATTCAAAATGGGTTGAACGATTTGGACGCCATTCACGTCCACGGAAAAAAAGGGAATTTGAATAGTTTCAATCATTACATTCGAACAGTTCATCTGTTAGAGATCTTGAGCTAAAAATTCATTGCAAGGATTCAGCATACAGTAAATAGTGACGTAAAAAAGGCAGCAATGCAGTTTTGTATTTATGCTTGACTTTATTCAGAATGAAAAATATCACACTTATGAAGTGTCACTATCAATTATTTCTGAATTTAGTCATACATATTTAAACTCGGGCAAAGTTACGTCAAATACGATTATCAATCGTTATTATGTTGATCAGTTTAATTCTTTCTTCTAAGAAAAAAATCAGAATCGCGACAAAAATCCTTCATGAAACCATGAAAAATGAGAGGAACGTTACGTTAAACGGGTTAAATGTACCCACCTTCTAATTGGCGAATCCCGGATCTAGAAAATGATGATGGTTCTCCCGGAAGCATGAGGACAAGGCCGAAATCACCAGTCGAATACGGCATTTCAACCAAAGTGACATCAGACTCCTGGTCGTATCCTATGTACAGATCTGCAACTTGCTCTATGCCAATCACTTTGACCAGTCTTCTGTGAGTCGTTGGCAATTTGATGAAGTCGTACGCATCCAGCAGTGTCGTGGAATTCTCCCACTTCCATTTTCCCTATAAAACGAAAACGAAACACGCACACAAACTTCAGTATACACAGTAAGGTACTGCGATGTATAGATGATAAAAATATGAAGGGACACTTTTGATAGATCCAACGAACATCGCAGTTGAAAAAAAAAAAACTTCAGAATTTCTTCAGTCGATTAGATAATACACATTTCCTAATTCAGAGCCCCAAATATACTGTAGATACCGCCGAAGATGTTGAGCACGCAGCACGAAGTAAATAAAAAGTAAATGAACAAATTGTTTTACACTACTGTATTTGTTTTTCTGGATATGGATATTCTCGAAATCTCCTTGCTCATACTTTCAAAATTTGATTTTACAAATCCACGAAGAAATGCTACGTAAAGATGTGGAAATGCTGCGAATAAATACTATCTAACATAGAGTTGGCGTGTTCAATATAGGGACAGTGAGAAAAAAAGGTTAGAACCCAGACGAGAGGCTAATTTTGGCTGGGTTGGAGCTATTGTTTACTGCTTCACAAAGCCCCTGTTTCGTACACATTTTTAATGCATTTGAATGAAATGGGATTGCAACAGTTTAATATCTTGGGAACTTATTCTCCCACAGAAAAAACCAGCAAAGTTATTTTCGAGAAAAATGATTGTTTTTTTTAAATCACGGACTTAAATCACGAAATGAATACCAATCAATGGTATTGACCAACGAGCGTTATTCCGTCTTTCTCCTATTTTTTGACTCTAATAGTCTGAACTGTGATGAGCATATATTCTTGGGAATGATTTCGAAATGATCTCCGATGTAATGAGGAATTCGGAATCGAATATCCATTCTATACATATAGCTTCAAATTGGGACACTTACCGTATTATCTATTTATTAATCAAATAAATAAATTTTTCCATTTTTGATACAGTACATTTTGGCACTTGGCACTTTTTGAATAGAGTCACATCATCCCGGGTGATTTAAAATTATACATAGTGGTATAGCCTGTTATTCCTTGCATTACAAGACTTGCTTTTTAAATACTATAATGCATACTTTCCTATTTAATAAATCCGGCCAGTTGAAGCGAGCAAGGGAGAAACTCTTTCAAAAAATCACGAAAAAGGTAAATCATTGGATTCATTGCACAGTCGATTATATAATAATGCGAAATTATATCATGCATAAATATACGTACATGAAAGGAATTGACATTGACGACGGACAAAGGGGGCCGCACGCGCAGATCCGCCAGAATGAGCGGACTGAGGATCCTCGCCTCGTACATCTCGCGGTACTTGAAGTCCTCTTCACCGTCCGCCAGCATGTGCGTCGTCTGCTGCGACGAGGATCCATGAGGGGATCCCGCAGCATGGAATCGGTACCTGTTGAGATCCACCTCGTCGTGATCCGGTGACGAGGACATGGACACGAGTCTGAGTCGGGATTGCTCCTTTTGCATCCGGATCCTTTGTTCCGTGAAGCTCTTCACTGCTGCCGTGGCTGAGCGGAAAGGGATCCTGTCCACGTGGGCCCCATAGAAATGGTTCAGCATGCTCTTGTAAAAGCCCAGCGGAGGACCTTTGCTCTGTATATGCGGAAAGATTGGTGGCATGATATGAGGACACACTAAATCTATACCATTTGACATTCAGTGAGACCCCCGACATACGGACGATTTGACTTCGGGACGCTACTTGAAACCAATTTTGGCTGGGGTGGGGCTCTGGTCAACATATTTTTTACACTGCTCCAGAAGTCCCTGCTTCTTGCAAATTTTCGATGAATTTGCTTCGAAAGATTTTTTTATACCTAAAAAAAAGTAGCCCTAACATCCGGAGAATGTCTCAAAATACGGAAAATTTCCAAGTATATCAAAAAATGGAATTTTTTTTATTTCAGTGATAAATAAATAATAAGAAATAATATTTTTATAATAATTAAAAATATAATGATAAAATATAATAATAATAATAAAAATATAATAATAATAATAAAAATATAATAATAATAATAAAAATATAATAATAATAATAAAAGTATAATAATAATAATAAAAATATAATAATAATAATAATAAAAATATCATAATAATAATAATAATATAATAATAATAAAAATATAATAATACTAAAATATAATAATAATAATAATAAAATGTAATAATAATAAAATATAATAATAATAAAATATAATAATATTGATGAAGTATAATAATAATAAAATATAATAATAATCATAATACAGTAATCATCATATAAAATAATAATAATCATCATATAAAATAATAATCATCATATAAAATAATAATAATCATCATATAAACTAATAATAATCATCATATAAAATAGTAATAATCATCATATAAAATAATAATAATCATCATATAAAATAATAATAATCATCATATAAAATAATAATAATCATCATATAAAATAATAATAATCCATCATATAAAATAATAATAATGATAATAATAATAATGAAGAATAATATCACAAATAAATTTATTCATTTTATTATTCATTTCATGAGAATCTTTTTGGACAAGAATTTTGATATTCCTTCAACAATTGGAGTTACAGTTATTATATTCATAAAAAAATCAGTATAAATGTATTCCATGTCTTGATCAAAAAGAGTCGAACTGCTGTGCAATGCTTCTTTTTCATGATTTTTTTTCCAATCATCTGTGCACAGAATACCAAGTCTTGTTCTTGTTCCTTGCTTCTTGAGCTCTTTTTGATGCCAAATATCAGCAGATTCTCTGTGGTTTTCTTCTGCACAATTATTTTCTGTATCTTGAAGTCGAGGAAAATAATTTTTATTCAAAATTTCGGGAGACTCATTCCAAATTTTTCATTGGCAGGACAACCAATTAATATGTTTGCATTGAAGTCTATTGGAAGATGTGATCAAACATGTGGATGCTCCGACATATGTACAAGGTTCAAGCACCAATTACGTCCGCATCTCGAGGCCTCCATTATACTGTATATACTGAACCACGAGTACTCGGCTACTATAATGGGTCACAAAAACGCCTGACATCAGATGTTGCCGTTATATAGAGGCTCTCGGAGTGGTCTGATTTATTTATTTTCAACCTTGATACATATATACACCAGACAAGGGAGGTTTCAACCATATGGTTGTGCTTCTTACCTCGAAGTACCCGTCACACGAGTACCGTACTATATTCAGGACTGAGAGGGTAACAGTTACTCACCCGCAATAAAGAATGGTAGACCCCCATTACGCGGTACATTTATATTTTTTAAACCTAGAAAATGGGTCGTAAAATACTCTGGTTTCAATATTCGTGTCTTTAATATTCGTGAGCTTATCCGTGCGAGAGGAAAATCATAAATCCGAGTGATTCAATATACCCATGCTATATGCCTCGGGGTATTTTTTTCTCACAGTACTTGAATAAAAAGGATATCGAACATCAATGTACGTGCTACTTATTTCAAAATATCCCTATAATGAGAAATTTGGGGTAGTATATGATTTAAATCGTAATTGAACTCACTCTAAAAATATATATAATAAGTAATACTGCGTATACAGTACTACATCCAAGGAAACCCGCATTTGTAAATTTTCTTCTCACCAGCTGAACAAAAAGTTCGTGGATCACAGCTGCGTTCAAATGAGGATCATTCACCAAATCTGCAGTCAAATTCCGGTTGAACAAATGCGCATTGAAGGACCGCGGCTGGTCCAATTTCAGCAGCCTGTCAAGCTCTTCTGCAGTCTGTCCTCTCGTGCCTGTGCATCATGTCAAAAAAGAATAAAAATTTTGATTCTAGTTTTTCTGCATCATTCACGGTTTAAAAAAAAATACAGTACTGTACAGTCAACCCCTGCCTAACGAACCTCCTGCATAATAAGGAATATTTGCCTCACAGACTGCTTCTGGAGGCAGTTTTTCCTCTCGTCTGATGGACAAAATCTGCTAAACAGACTTCTGTTGGTTTTAAACTAATGGTAAAAAATTAAAAATTTTAAATTTTTAATAATGGAATTAGCATGACAGCCTTTTTGCACAACAGACTAGTCTGTTGTACGAATTGACCTCATGTGTGGGGTTTGACTGAGCATGTTTTTGTCTGCTATAGTTAGTCAGAGACCTGGTCTGCAGACCAGAGCCAGGCATTATAAGTTTTTGCCATTGTATGGGAAATTTTCTTCAGCATCACACATTTATCTAAGGCAGGGATGAAGTCTTATCTCTTTACAAAATTTTGGAAAGGCATGGGAAGTTGAAATTATGTGATATAAAATAAAATAAAAATTGACTTTTCTCCTGCTACAGTAGAACAGGGATAACTCAAGCCTCCTTATGTCAAATGCCTCCCAAAGGCAAATGTTTTCGAATTTCAGCCTGAATTCTCTTAGAAAAAATGCCTTCAGAACCTCATACTTGAAGGCTTTTCCTCTGGCAAAACTACATAACTCATAATTTTCTGATGCCTTTTGACAATTATTTTCTTCGCACAGGAAAGAGAAAAGCAATAACTAAGTGACGATGTGTTTTGAAAGAAATAGAGAGACTAATATGCGGCAAATGGACCCTTGCTATATAAGTTCAGTATCCTTTCAAAACATATAACAAGCAATTCAAGGCCCAGAATATCACCATTTACAATTTTCTGCATTTCTTTTATGTTTCTCGTAACAAAAAATGATTGTTTCCTAACTCCAAACCTTTCAAATTCAATTTTTGCTGGTCCATTGAAATCGAATCACAGAGAGGTTTGACTCAATAATTCAGACAAATTTTCACCTCCTGCAAGGAATTATTTGAAGTATTCATTCTGAGAAACCAATTTTGAAATCCAGCTTTCTGATTTCTTGAAGATATTTCATTATATTGGTACTTCATCAGTTCTCAACCCAATTTTTCCAAAAAAGTTTGGCTGTAAAACTTCTTAGTATGTACAGTGTTTCAAAAATTTCTGCTCGTCCATAATTTTAGGGAAATATTGGCAGTTACGAAAAAAATGGAAATCTGCTAGTCAGGGAAACAAAAACTATGAAAATTTGCCAGTCTGGGTGCTCAAAAACGTTGCGGATCACGGATTCCTAATAACTCACCCAGAAAGAGTGCAGATAAAATAGAGGAGAGTCCGAAGGGAGACGTGACCAAGTTTTCCTCGGAAAACTCCTTAACGAGTTCTCGGTAAGCCTTGAACCCGAGCTCGTTGTAGTTGTGCACAAACTCTTTGACGTCGTCCAGCAAAGTGTTGAACTGCTTCTCCAGGCCCAAGTGGCCCTTGGGCACCGCGTCAATGAGTTCTTGCGTCTGCGAATGAGCATGGTCCTGATGATCGTGATGGTCGTGGGAGTGATCGGGGTTCTGGTGCTGGTCGTGGTCGCCGGAATGGTGGTGGTGGTGCTCATGGTCGTGGTCATGGTCGTGGTCGTGGTGGTCGTGCACATTGCCGTGCAGCGCCTCTGTGCCGTTGTTATCATCGTGATGGTGGTGCTCGTGGTCGTGTTGAGAAATGGGCCTGACCCTGATTCCGAGCCCTGGGTGCTGTGGTTCCACCTGGTTGATCATAGAAATGGGATAATTATGCTGTAAGATGTGATCAAGACCCAGATTGCTTAATAGTACTGTATAGTCATTAAAATCCTTACAGAGAACCTGGATCCATGTCTAGAAGCAATAAAAATTCAATATTAAAATATCAGTCCTTTTGTAATCAAAAATAGATAAAACAAAAGCCAATTCAAAAAATCTTGCCATTAAATTTATTCTCATCAATAGGGATATTGTTGTATTTTTGTGTACAATAAAATAAAAATTGGAAGAAGAAAAATATCCATAAATTTTTTTTTCAGGGATATCATGATTCAAAAATTTGCAAAGGTCCAATTTTCCAATGCATTTTCCGAGAAGGATTGCATTAAAATTTGACTATGCGGCAAAGAGATCAGAAACAGGTTTGACTGATCACTGCATGTATTGTATTTTCCATCTTCATTTGGTTTTCCAATTTAGTGTGTACAGATTGACACTCTGCAACACGATTCAAGGGATCAGAAAATAATTGGTTTAGAGAGATTTTTGCAGCAGAGAACCCCAATAACATGGGACAAGAACCCTATGGGACCAAAACATAATTATATATGGGGAACATTGTTGTAGACAATACGATCATTGTAGAGAGACTCCACCTGTATCTTTTATTCCTTAGACAGTGGGAGATTAATTCCCATCCCTTGGCAAAGTCAGAATTTTTCCAGCACAGGCAAATTTCAGTTTGACCAATAGTCACTAAAATGCCCCTGAGTTGCAAAGGGCTCCATTGGGAAATATCCAGGAAAATAAATATTTTTTATCAAAAATAAGTCATGATAATCCCATGCTAGGAATGCAGGAAAAAAGGCCATGGAGTGAGAGATTTAATTTCATTTTCCGGCTAACATTGTCTGCCAAGAGAGAACAACTGAGACTTTTATAATACTTGACTTATTATACCTAAGCTCAAAAATTAGGCTGTTTCTCTTTGCTGTGCACATGGGCAAAAGTATCCAGATTTTGACGCAGAAGGTTAAGTTTCATGAGATCTACAATACAAACAAGCTAGTCAAAATGCTCAGTTTTTGGGTGAAAAAAAAAAGAAAACCACAATACAGTGAGACCCCCAGACGCAGACATAATTGGTTCATCAAGAGTGTCCCTATGTTGGATTGTCCCCAAGTCAAATCTTGTTTTCCCATAGACTTACATTGTATAAGTTTTAATTGGTGTTTCATGGAAGAAATATTCTTCCGAATTTCATGAAAAAATATTTTTGTCACTTGAATTTGATTCAATGAATATCTTTTCAAACCAATAAGAACCTTTGGAACATTGAAGAGTGTACCTCTGTACAGTAAATTGAAAAGGTGGCATCTGGAAAAATAACATCCATGTCACAAAGAGAGCTATAGAAGGAAGTCCTTTTGTGCTATAGGGCATTTTTTAATTAGCTGAATGGATGGGAAAATGATGGGGAAAGTACCAAAGAATTTTTCTTGCATAGATCTTATTGGGCCCAAATGGGCCACAATATAACTTGATGTCAAGTGTTTGGAATGAATGGAAATAAAACAAATAAATCAGTCCGGGACTGGACCGGGATTCCTTATTGGAATTCCTACTTTAACGGGAATTGTATTTCGGATAAATGGATAAGTCAACGACTTCACGAGCTCGGGCTTGTAACAATGGCGTACATGCCCAACATAAATCCCCCCTGTTTCATCAATGAGCGTGACAAGCTCTTTGATGGAACATAAGTGCTCTTAAACGCCATGACAGTACGCCGGAAAATGGAATCTATCAGTGCAAAGAGTAAAAAGTGAATCAGTTTAAGGGATGCCTGACAAATCCGAGCTCGCAAAGAAGGTCCCAAGAATTGTGTTCTAAAGAAACAAAGGAGTGATCAAGTCCTCAATTTCTCCGAACACTAACACAAATTTGTAAACTTTCACAGAAAAACATTGCGCGTGCGCGAAGAATACGAGAAAACATCAGTGAGAACAAAAGACAACAAAAGACGGAAAGAGAGTTCGCGAAAACAACACTCGGGAGTAAAGTGATGGCAAATCCAGAAGACAACATGGACGTGGTGAACGTATTCGCCGCCGCTGCAATGGTAGAAGCCGAAAACGAAGAACCAGGCAATCCAAATGGTAAGACCAGTGTTGACCACCTCCATGAATTGCTAAATTTTCAAAAAGAATTTGCCAGAAGCGCGGGCCCAACCATCGTAATTGGTGGCTTACGGAGCCATTACCACCGTGAGGGCGCTAAAAGTAGTCTTTTAATAACAAACTACTGTAACATGGTGCCCGAAAAACCATAAAAAGACTGAAAGAATTGCATACTTCATAATTTTACAGGGAATGAATCAAACAAACATGAAGAACGAACAGTGAGGTTCCCGACGATTGCAACCGACTTCATGAATGAGCTGGAGAAGCTGAGCTTGGACTTGTGGAAACGTCTCGTGGAATGCTTGGCAGTGATAAAAAATGAATTCCTGTGCGACAGAATGATAGAAGGATCACAAGCCTCGTTGAACCGAAAGAAGGCGAAGTTAATGTCAGTGGAGGAAGAACATGTGAAACTGGCACAGTCGGAAACGACAATGGTAACAACGCTAAACGCCCGTCGTTGCCTAATTGAAGACTCAAACAAGGCCGAAACTGCAGCAATGACGAGATTACGAAAGGCCTTTACGGCAATAACGAAAGTGGATCGAGATCACCTATTGCGAGGTTTTATGGAACCAACAGAACTGTTCCTAAGTTTGAACAACAATGACGAATTAAAGAACATGGGTATGTAAAAAATATTGAGAACTAAGAATAGTTTTAGAAAGAAAGTCTTATTTTGCAGGCGATACAATTGAAATAAAGTTGGGAAACGTAACGCTACACGTGGGAAAGGAAAGAGCACTAGAAAAAATCTGGCGTGAATCCTTAAAACTACACGTAGAACCCGACTTGGAAAGAACAGGTATATAAGAAAGCGAAAAGATAAAGGAAGAGCAATAACATCTGGAATTATATTACAGATATGTCACAAATGGAAGTAATTGAGGGCGGAACAATTAACCTGGGAACAATCGAAGCTTCCGCCGTGTTCATTCTGGACAAGGAGGATCCCAAAGAAAACAAAGTGGAGGCGATAATGAACCCGAGCGCAATTGCACTGGGGCCAAGAACAAGGGACGGATACGGGTTCGGTAAATAGAAAACTTGAAAGTGTAAAAAGTTAGAACGAAGTTAATAGTCTGTTTTCTTATGTAGTGCACTTGTCGATGATCTTCAGGATCTCAAAATTCTTTCCAATTTCACCACCGAATTATTTTGCCAACGTAGCGGCAGAAATGGGATTGACTCATGAAATCTATGGAGAGTTAAAAGGGAAGAGCATTGACCTGCCTATCCCAGGCACAATCGTCGACAATTACAAATTTAGCACAGAACGAACCCTGATTGAAGGAGAACCACGACGAAATTCCTCGAAAAAAGCCATCATGCTGATTAGTACCTCAATGTGCAGTACCTTTCATTTTGGGGGAAAAAAGGACAGTTATCGAACTAGAGTAGACTGCGAGGAATGGGTACATTACCCTGTGATGGATGTGGGATATGGATGTGGGTGGACGATCTAGACGTCGAGATTTTACAAGTAAGAACGTTTAAAAGGAAACCTGAATGAATATACAGTAAATTTTATTGCAATTACAGTGGACTATGAGTGGGTGGTCGTTAGTCGTCGGAAACGGAGTGATGTCTGCGGAATGTCTGAGAATGCTAATTGAACATGATCTAAACCTGGCGCCAGACTTTAAATTTGCACAAGCATACATCAGAGGAGGGACAAACGACATTAAACAGCTAATAAAGGGCACAGAAGGAGGAGAGATAAAATCATTTAATGATTTCATGGAAAAATACTCGAAGTACCTGAAGGAAATATCAAAGTACTTTAAGTGCCCAGCAATTGCATTAGGCGCTTCCCTACCATGCTTGAGACCAGAAGTGAACAGGACAGTCGAATTGGTACGAGATGAAAAAGGGATTCCACTAATTCCACTAAGGTCGGTAAACAAGGAGCACATTAATACGACTACAAAAATGGAGGCAGCTCGAGTGTATCAAGAAGCATTATACGCGGAATTGGAGCGCCGAATTGGCATTTTGCAAGAAGCGGACGAAAATCACAAAGGCTGGTGGGCAATTCCCACACCAATTGACTATTTACGTCGTTACAGCAAGACCCATGGGAATTTGATACAATTTGGACACCTGACACCGAATGGGATTCTCGGATTTGCACGAGACCACAACGTGGCATTTCGTGCAGGCCTGAGTTTATTAAAAACACCCAACGACTATCCAATTTACCCGTGTGTCGGACGCCCACCTTATTGGTCATGTAACGGTGGAATTGTAGAAGGGCGAAAAGCATCTGCTAAACATACCCACACAGGAACGGCAGGAAGAACGGGACAATGTCTGGTGATGCCGTATTACGTGAATCCTGATGCAACGGGAGCAGAAGGAAACATTTTCAAGTAAGAGACAAAAGTGAAAAAATTGAAAGAATATAAACTAATGAAAAAATGTATGATTACAGAAAATTCATGACATCAGAATGGTTTCTACAAGAAGAACCATTTAATTTGGAAATAATCTTGCCCCGAGCCAAGAATGCGGATACAACAACACCGTATCATCGTCTAGCAGTGGGAAGTTTGGTAGAACTGAAGACATCACCGATTTTGGGAATTGTGATGATAATGACTGAAGCGGGTGTGTGGGTTGTGGGAAAGGAGGGTCGACAATTTTATTTCTATGAAAACATCTTGCGTGTTTTAAGTCACGGGTTTACAAGAAGAACCATTTAATTTGGAAATGATCTTGCCCCGAGCCAAGAATGCGGATACAACAACACCGTATCATCGTCTAGCAGTGGGAAGTTTGGTAGAACTGAAGACATCACCGATTTTGGGAATCGTGATGATAATGACTGAAGCGGGTGTGTGGGTTGTGGGAAAGGAGGGTCGACAATTTTATTTCTATGAAAACATCTTGCGTGTTTTAAGTCACGGGTATGTCTAAGAAGGGACATGAGGAAAACGAAGGCATTAAGTTGAAAATTATTTTGGTCAGTGAATCTCAGTGAATACTGATCTCGAATGAGTATGTCAAAGCTAAAGTGACATAAACAAAATTTTGAGTCAAGACAAAAAAGATTTGTAAATTTGAACGAAGTACAAGAAGCTACCGCCAAAGCGCTACCGATTGTGTTTTTTGCCAAATTGCGTGTTCGTGAAGAAATGAGTTGAATCCGCTACCAATTTTGTTACGACCGAAATAAAAATGATGTAAAGCTACTCAAAGCACATGCTAATTTGATTGACAGCACAGTACTCAACAAGAGCAGATAAATGCTGAACACGATGGTCAAGAAGACCATCCTGTTGAGGAACATCCATTTCTAGAGGTATAAGATTTTTAATTGATTGATTCTTTAAAACTAGAGGTTCAGATGATGCAGAATTGTCATGTGTAGGAGATGCTGTAACAATATCCACGGACCTAATTAAACCATCACGGGGACTACGGTAAATATTTAAAATGCGACATAACTTCCATTTAAGGCGTTCAAAAGGGGAATCTTTTTTAAAACTAGGACGATTAAAGAGAGCAACTTGACCCTCTTTTGGCTCAAGAGCCGAATGCTTACCAAGGGTCATAGTAAACTTTCGCAAATTTTTGATATAACCATCCTCAAAAGTGAGCCATAATTTAGTAAAAATCTTTAAACGAAACAGAGCTGCCCTGGTAAATTCACCAGTATTATCTATTTCAAGAAACTTTAAAGGCTGAGGACCATAAGAAAACGGGCTTAATCGCCAATCAGCTTTATGAATATGAAGAAACATGGAAGGAGAAATTACCATAGGAGAATTACGATCAGCAGATTGATATGTTAAGGGACGAGAATTAATTAAAGCCTCAACATATTTGACAGAAGCATAAAGAGTGTTAGCATTACTGTAAGGAATACCCTGAAAAGTACGAGCATATTTATCTTTAATCATACGCATTAAGCGTTCAAAAATTCCACCCCACCAAGGTGCCCGGGAAGCATTAAAATGCCACCGAGTCCTCGGGAAATGGCGCTTAATACGTTTTTGATTTAAAGTAGTTGCAAAGAACTTTCTCCAAGTAGCCTGAAAAGTCTTAGCATTATCAGAAATCACAGTAAGGGGACAAGTATCACGACTAAAACAAAAACTTTCAAAAGCACCAATGAAGTGTTCAACGTCTACCCGTTTAACAGGTTCAAGATGAATAGCACGTGTAACCGTACACGTAAAAACACA
>CAJPEX010001388.1:0-20985 GCA_905338405.1 Notodromas monacha | reverse complement strand
GGATTAACGATAGATGTGAAAGAAAGAGAAACGATAGAATGAGAAATTAAGGGAACAGAACTTTGACCAACACCAGCAACGTGATACTGCTTGGGTGTGTTAAGAATAGGCAAATTTAATC
Source organism: Notodromas monacha (assembly GCA_905338405.1). NCBI lineage: Eukaryota > Metazoa > Arthropoda > Ostracoda > Podocopida > Cyprididae > Notodromas > Notodromas monacha. The sequence continues at coordinate 20,864 of CAJPEX010001388.1, read as the reverse complement.
TTTGCGCAAGCGATTTAGTAATAAGATTAATTTGAGCCCCAGAATCTAAAAGAGCATAAAAAGATTGGTGAGATGGAGAATGATTAACCTTAATAGTTTCTAGAAAAGAACACTTAGGATATTTGACAGAGGACGTAGAAGATGGACCAATAAATGGAGAAGCATTAAACGCAACAGAATTAAATTGAACAGAAACAACTGGGTCAGGTTCGTCTTTAGGAACGACAGGAGGAGGAGGAGCAATAGCAAGTGGAGCAACTGGAGCCTGTAAAAAATGTACGTAGGCAGGTGATTGCGTATATTGACGCTGTAAGGCCGCTAATTGTTGCTTGAGGGACTCAACAGTATCGGGAGAATCCGAAGTAGATTGAGAAGAGGAAGAATTGCCAGGGGGTCGGCGATCAAAAGATGAAGGTCGAACAAATACACGACCACGGTTAGATGCATGACGAGAATCGCGTGATGAACGTTGCGATGTGCAAAAAATAGTATGATGTCGCTGATTACAGGTGCGACAATTGTAACGGCTAAGGCACGTTTGAACACGATGACCAGGTCGAACGCAATTGTAACAAAGCTTCTTGGATTTCATAATCTCCCGTTTTTGCGGAAGCGGAAGAGTACAATTAAAAAAGGTATGAGAACCCATACAAAAGATGCAAGATCGAGAAGAGGACGAAGTGGAGACAACTTTGGGAGGTGCGGAACGAGTTTCAGAAGAGTTATCAGATAAAGGAGATGGAACAGGAGTAAGCGGAATGCTGACAGCGTCAGTTTGGACAACATTAACAAGGGTTGGAGGCTCAGAGGAAGAAGAGCAAGGCAAATCAGAAGAAAGAACCTTAGCAGAAGCACGAAAGGTGGAAAGTTTCTCCGTGTAAGAGTGATTAGACTTTTTAGTACGATCACTAAACCAACTAGCATACCAACCATATTGCGTCTCAGGATCATTTTGCCAGATGTCACGAATAGAATGATTGAGCTCCCCAGTTAAAATACGGCCGGAAACATAACTTTCTAATGATGCTAAAACTGCCCCTTGATTAAGATGATCAATTACAGAGGGCCAGACCTTAGTATGAATTTTTCGGAGATCAACATGAAGATTCTTAAGTAAACCCATGTGACGTTTAACCTCATTTAAGTAGGCAGCGCATTGTTCAAAACTCTCATCTGGATAAGGTAAATTTTCAATATCTTGTAAAATCGCACGCTTTTGCTCAGTGACATTACCATAAGTATCAAATAAGGTACGAAGCGCCTCAAGATAGGCGGTATCGTCATTACGACCACGATAGTGTTTAACTAATTGTAAAGCAAGTGGTAGCTTTACGTTTTCTTCTTCGACTTATGCTACGTTTCCGACTTTGACTAGGAATCCTCGGAGTACCTATCCAAACTTAACTCAGGTTTGGACTAGTTTCCATTGGAACAGTAAACTTCTGGCTTCGAATTTTAAGTCCTTTACACATGTTTTCTCATAATTTTTTATATAAACTTGCTGGGCGTCTGGAGAAAATGGTAAACGATCACCAGTACCATACGTAGTAAGCTCAGTCCGTAAAGAACCCTTTAAATGAGCAAGATCAAGACCAAATGCCTTATTAGAAAGACGTGGAAAAGCATCAGGAACAGATTGCGTCATAGAGACAACATTCGGAGGATTAGTATTAGTTGAAAAGGTGCCGCGACCTTAAACCACGCCTCACGACCTTGCGCCTTTTAATTGGCTGCCTCCTTTGCGAACTTCTCGAACTCTACCTCCGCTTGGTATATGCACCCCAAGAATGGAAGCAGAAGGGGGGCGTAAAACAAACCACTGATCAATAAGATCAGCAACCGGTAAAAGAATCATAGAAGAAAGAGACGAAATAAGTGCATTAAGAGCACCTTGATCAGATTCTGGGAGATGAGACAAATTGAAAGAAATAAGCTCAGGAGAAACATCAAGGAGATCTTGAAGGACCTCATGAAACAGAGAAGAACGAACAGAAAGATCAGTCTTAAAAATAGCCCGATCCCCGGCAGTAAGACTACGAGCAACACGAAGTAAAATAGAAATAAGATGAGTACGTCGTGGCATAGGAGTATCCCAAGTAGGAGTAGAAGGAAAATGCGGAATCGTAACAGAAGTTGGATTGGAAGGAAGCGAAAGATTGTCAAGCGGTTCAGAGACATCAAAATCATATTGAAGGGAAGTAGACGGTTGAGGACGCGAAACAGGAGCAGTGGAGACAGAAGGAAGAAGAGGATTAACCTTACGAGGTCGGCCACGACGAGTAACCCTCGCAGGAGGAGGACGATGCGAACCTGGTGGATGACGTGGAGATTGACGAGTAGGAGCGACACCGCGCCTGACAGCAACGCCGCAAACCATTATAAAGTTTAGAAAGTAGGGAAAGTACCGTAAATCGTCAGAAACGCTCTGCTGTGAGAAAAAGATATGTCGAATAGACGAACTCACAAAGTTGAAAACTGCGATACAGAATGGATGGAAAGTTAGAAAAAGAAGTAATTGAATTGAGGATAAGAATTGAAGTTTCTTTTCGCGAGAGCGAAGTGTTAGATGTATAAATATGAGTTGAGTAAATCGGCTGGGACAAGGTCCGAGTTTGAACGAGTTGTATTTCGTTTGAGAATAAACACTTGGTCTATAAGTCAACGACTTCACGAGCTCGGGCTTGTAACTAGGAATAACTTGAATAACGCACACGTAAACTTGAACTGAACTTGTCTTACTGATAATCGAAGCTCTTTATATAGCATTCATAATAATTAACGTAATTAACCTTCACAAGGTTTTACTTCCTTCAATGATGGCAGGAAAAGTTATCGTCGAAGATGCTACAGTGCTTGGCGCATCCGGTACCAGGATGTGCCTGGCACTGCGATTTTGAGGAGGGGGGGAATATTATTTTAATTCGTAGAATTCAAGTATTCTATTGTACCCGGCGTACATGCCCAACATGTACTGCAAAATTCAGTGCAGATTTCTCACTGCAAAAAAATTGCTTCACGCTGCCATCTTGAGAGAAATGTCAATTTCGAAGACACGGAAAAAGTTGAAAGCGATCTTCGAAAGTCTCGTTCCCAACTTTTGACGTCCATTTCAAGGTCCCTCTATGCTGGTCGACCATGGGGTCAAACTTGCAAATAACGTTTTCAAACTTTTCCGCCAAAGGCTGTGAATAACGAATGATGGGCAAAAATTTCCGTAAATCCAAAAGTAGATTCCTTGCCTGACTGGAAATTCCGTGCCAAAAAGTTCGGAGTGACTTTGAGAATTTTGGGATCAAACTCAGCAAGAATTTGCTCACCTTATTAAAGTAAAAGCTTCTTGCTTATCATAAATACTGAACAGGTCCTCAATTATCAAGTTACAATAAGAAAAAAGGAACAGCTTTCTGTAAAAAAAATATAAATCCCACGACGCAAAAATATTTTATTTTTTCAACTTGAATCGTGGCACTTTCTTAAAGTTTACAAGAATACTTTTTTCATCAATCGCGTGCATTTCTTTGACAAAGCTTTCAATTATGAATGAGGCATGTTTAATAACTTATACCAGTACCTCAAAATTTATTTTATATTTTTTCTATCGAAGTTCGAGTAATTTTTTTAATTTCAACCCTGTGACTTTGAAAAATGTATTACTTTCCAACTGAGCTTATAACATTCATCATCACCAAATTTTAAATTTTCCAGCTCAACCGAAAAACTATTTGTTTCATCATATTTGTCAAAGCTGGTTAATTACGATTGAAATGCCTTCAAAATAAATTTAGCTGTACCCAATTCCAATTCATTGTGTTTTTCTCAAATAAAGTCAAATGTTAACAATTAGTCAGCAATCATTGAATGATACTGTATCGCAATTATGTCGTATTTTATGTTACGGTACAGGACTGAGAAATGCATGAAATAACCCTTTTAATTTTATCTGACAAATCTATTTTCGAATACTTCAGAAATATTCTAAACCTTGTCATATTTATGCATGTGTTGAAACGCGCGAGGCTTTCAAATATAAATTATGCCTTGAAATCAGCTCCAATTAAAAATAATAAATAGAGATAATTATTCACTTGAGAAAAGACTGCAGCAGACATTTCATGTAATGTGTGGTGAGAATATAATTACCCCCATCCCACCTGAGTTCATTTCCGTGTTCAGAGTGTAATTATAATAAATTCAAGTCGATCGCGAGGAGACTTGAAATGTACTCGTATTATCTTATTCTATATATTCTGTACCTCCTTTATTCAATTCTTTTTCCATGCTGGTCAGCAAATTGAATTCAACACACGATTCCCAGTTCATCAGGGAACCAGAGCATGTGTGTGTGAGTGTCATGATGCAAATGGCGACTCCACTTGTGCATGGTTTCAGTTGATGCCCTGGGGCGAAACTGGAGCCATGTTCAATATATGTATTTTTATTTATTTATAACTGCGATTCATGCTTATTATTATTATTGCGGTTCGCCTTCGTCAAGGAATAACCCAACTTCGTCTCCCTGTTATTCAAGTCATTTTCCCAGTTGTTGCAGAACCTTCAATTATCAGTGAGGAATGCAGTGGGATTCATTATTGAGTCCGAACTCGTTTCCACGTCTGCTGATGATGGTCACATTTTTTTTTATGCGCCGCTGGAAACCCTGAAACAAAAGGGAAAAAAGTGGTTTTTGTGAACTGAAGGTACAATAATAAATGCGGGTACTGCTGGTTATAATCCCTGAAATATATTTTATTTATGGAAATGAATTCAATGGAATCGTACTTTCAAGCCCTGGGAATATTTTTCCTTGCGTTTTTATTTTATTTTTGGGAATTTTTTTTTTTTTTATTAAAGCCTGGAACATTCATGAGCAAGTTTTGTTTTGTTTACGGATTGGCTCATGAATGTTGGAAAATTTCTGCTTGCTTGATCGAATTTATATGAAAATCTGCTGGTGAATATTGCAGAAAATTTTTCATTAATTAGTGGACTGGCCGTGCAAAAATGTGCGAAGACGAAAATAGCGATACAGTACTTGAAAAGAGGTGAACTGCGAATATTATTATCGATTGAAAAGGTATCCTCAATTTTTTTTTTTTTAAGTAAAGTTTCCTACGAAAATCAATTCACCGAAGTTAGTCAGCAATTTTAAAATCCGCTTGTTCGAAGTTTTTTTTTTTTGCAATTCATCCCGCAGAGGTGAGAAATTTTGGCATCCAAAGAATTCAACTTCAAATTGCTGCATTTTTGACAAATTTTTGAAGGTTGCACGGTATGAGGAATTCTGGGAGATAATTTTGACTCTCTTGCAATATTTTCCGGAAATTCTACGCACATTCATCAATTTTCCCCGCGAAAATTCAACTCACATCATTTTTTTTGTTCTTGTAATTGTATTATTGTAGGAAAAAGTTTTGCTCACCTACTTTTGAAATTTAATTCTCGACTATCACGAAATCAATTTTGATGCCATGCCTTTTCCTGTATATACCCGACCAATAAAATTATATAAGAAGCCGATCAGGTTTTTAAAAAGCTCTTTAAAATAAAAAGCCTCATTAAATAGATTAATTAAAGCAGTCACCTATATTAAAATGCTTTTCCCTCGAAGGAATTCGCCTTTTACGGTGCTGGAGTAAATTTATGTAACTGAAAATGTTTTTTTATGACGTCTTGTCGCTCGGTTAATATTCATTTTAATTTACTCAACAGAAAGTGGGGGAAAAAGGGTCGAACCTTACCACAAAAAAAAAAAGAGCGGAAAAAATTCTAACACTCGTGTATCGGACTTTCAAATGATGTTTTGCCCTGTTTGTTATTGTCCTGTGAGCAAGAAAATTGTTTCTGACCCTGGAAAAAAAATGGCCAATTACACCTTGTTTACAATCTTCGAGGGTAGAAAAATGTCGGGAGGGGGGAAATAATAAAATAAAGTTCTGTTTCGGCACGAGCCACAAAAAAAAAAAAAAAACGGAACGCAAACAACCCCCCAGAGGGCAACAAAAAATCTATTTATCACACATGGACACAAAACAAAATCTAGTTGATTTGTTTTCTGGCTAGCATTTCAAAAAGCCCTGTTTTTGTTTTGGTTTTTGATGAGATCGTTGGCAACGCTGTCCAAATATTTTTGCGGCGTTTTTAAGCAGCTTCAGGAGTCGGATAATTAAAACGTAGCACGTAATTCGATTCGCTCTCGGTTCTCGTGAATTCCTTCTTTCTTTTCTTTTTTTTTTAAATAATTATTCGAAAAAGTTTGGTGGAAAAAAAGGAGAAGTTTCTTGACTCGTGAAGGAAATGAATCTAGGAAGTTGATTGATCACTCGTTCAGCCGTGACCGAAAAAAAAAGATCATTCATCGGAGAAACTGAATCTATTTCCCCGTGGGACGGTTTTCAATATGCCCCCACGTGCTTCCGAATTTGCATTCAAATGACCTCGTCTTGATTCAAAAAGAAAAAATTGAACAACGAATGTGTGTGTGTTTTTTTTTAAATCGGATTTCATTGCTCGATTTTCATGTGTGAGGAGAAACACTGGAAAGTCCGATAATTTAGGAACAGATTAATTAGTTGGTGAAATTTTCAAAGGAAAAAAAATTTGATATTATCATTGGCATCATTTTTTGACTGACTTTCGAAAATTGGTGACGAATTTACCTGACAAATTACGAGAACTTTGGAAAAAGGTTTTTGAGTCAGAATCCAAATTCTAAATACTGTGGGATCAAATACGAGACTCATTAGGTCTTGTAATTGATCAATTTTCTGATCCAATTTCCATTTTCCGAAGGCTATTCCTTCATTATGAATTGAAGTCCTGCTGCGTATAGAACGTATCTTGCATTAATCAAAATTTTAATAATAAAACATTCACATTCAGAAAAAAAAAAAACTAGAATCGCTTAGATTCATTTTTCTTCATCGCTAGGAAAGGCAGTTCCCAAATATGGGAAATTGACTTCAAAACAAAAATTTGAAATAATTTGACATGCTTTTGTAGAACATCAGAATTTTTTGCAACTTTTCAAACCATGAAAGTATGACACATTTTTTTCTGCCATCACTTTATGATGAATGAGTTAATTTTCAACTTGAAGTTGAAAAATTTTCAAGATGACATCATTATTTCTAACTGAATGAAAATTTAATGCATTTTCATCTTTCCTAAAAATGACTCCAAAAATTAAAAAGAAATGGTACAGCGGTGGTACCTTGAAATTTGACCTCCTGCAATTCAATCGTCCCACAATTTTGCGGGTAGGTTAACTTGTGATTCAACCCTTGCCCCACAATTTGACCTGCCTTGGCTGTTTTTTGCATTTTTGTACTCAAATTTGTCAATTTCACGGAGTGTCTTGAAATTCAACTGATTCATAATTTAACCCTAGTTCAGCAATGGATTACGGTCAAATTTCAAGGTACCACTTGTATATTTGAGTATTTTCAAAACATTTGCCATCTTATTATCCAAAATGGCATTTGAACTGAGTAAAAAAAACATGTGAATTACATTCTAGAGAACATCTATGTAACATGGGCAGAGACCCCATGGGACCAGAAAAAAATGCATTATGCAGAGAAAATCATATTCTAGACCAGACTTTTATTGTGAGAGAGGTCACCTGTATAATATGCTTGCAGTTCTCATTTGGCAGAAAATGGTGAATGTGCAAATCCTGATGAGGGAAACAGCAGAAGTGAAACCCCATATCATCCATCGATGATCCACAAAAAAGGCAATAAACCGCTCTACAAAAATACAGCCAGTTTGCCTGAAGAGCAGTTAGAAGGCATTATTTATTTGAGAAATTTATGAACTGTACTTGATCATAACTGATGTTTGAATGATGGAATCGATCCTCAAGCACTGTAGTGGGACCTTGGGTTTCCCATATAGTGAACAGTGAGCCATAGAGATGATGGAGCAGGGAGTGAATCAAGTGGTTCCTTTTTCTCCTGGGACCAGTTTTGTGGGAGCAGAGACATTTCAATGAGTCTGGGTGATCAATAATAAACACTGGGCCCTCATGCATCAGCCCCTATCATGTGTGTGTGTGGCTGCCCTCCATCTGAAGCCACTACTGATGCCAGCAGGGCATTCTTCCAAAGTTCCCCCACTTGTTCATATTGATAAAAAAAAAGACTAGAGGTGAAGAATTGAGTAGCGTTGAAGGTGTGTTGAATTGGCCACCAACTGCAATTCAGCACCAAGAGCTACTGAGTGCCAAGAGCAAATATAAGCACCACAAGCAAATGATTTCCAATTGTGACAAAGTATTCAACAACTTGTACAGGTGGACTCTCTCTCTCTCTCTCTGCAATGAAATTCAAGGGACTAGGAACTGTTTTTTTTTTTACTTTGAGAAATAAATTGTAGAGCAGTGTTTCCCAGCCTGTGGTCAAGTGCTGTGTTCTCCAGAAGTTAGTTTTTTGCCTATCTGCAGGAAATTTTCTTCAGCATACTAAATTTTACCAAAATCCCAGCTTTCATCTTCATCTGGAATTTGGGGGAAACAATGAGAGTTGAAATTATCTGATGAAAAATTAAAGTTGACGGCTTTTCTCCTAATAATGCATCAGACAAATTTTCACGTACCCACTGAAATAAATTTATTTTGATTCTTCCTTCTGAGAAACCTTTCTTCAAGCCCACCTTCCTAATTTTTTGAAGACACTCCACCAAAGCTATTCATTGGTTCTTGACTCAAATTTTGCAAAAAGCAGAAACGCTTTAACGCATGCCGTAACGTCTTTCAAACAGAACTTTTTTGAAGGTGTAATACTTTTATGAAAGTTTTCCTGTTCTTATGATTGAAAAATATTATTCACTGCTGTGCAAAAACTTTCATGGACTTTTGCCAGCCTGTGGGCTCAAAAAGGTTGGAGAACACTGTTGTAGAGAACCAATGGGCAGTGCTATTTTATTTTTCCAAAGTTTCTTAGCAGAATGGTATTGCTGTATTTTAATCAGATGGGCTTTTTGACTGACCCTTTTTCACGCAGGTCATAGAATAACTGAGGAAATATGATCCGCATCCAAGATGAGGCTGGATTTTCTACGCACACACACACACATGCCACTCCTGATTATTTTTTTCTTCATATCTCTGAGAAGGGATTGCTCAAGGATAAAAGAAGAAAATTTATGACATGGGATGATATGATCAGCAGCAATGGTATTGACCAGCAGCCACTCAATCACCGCCCCAGAAATCCAAGCTCTGGATTCAAATGTGGCTTTTGTTTGATGGGGTCTCCACCCCAAATAAGGCCAAGCTCATTGCCTCCCTCCTCAGCCTTGATTGAGTCTTTTTCTACCTCTCCTCATTTGCTCAGCATGGACTTGCCTCCTCAAATTTCTTTTTGTTTCAGGATATTCAACTTTCTTTCCCTTGTATAGGAAATGTTTCAATCAAAATACAGTATTGTATATGTGAGGAAAAGGACCTTATACTGATGTTGCTAACTTAATTGGACAATTTTCAGTGCTTTGTCTTTGGCCAGGATGTCTTCTGTTGTACAATGTGGCAGAACAGGACTTTTCAACCATTTTGAATCATGTACCCCTTTCCATCCTCTGGAACAGTCAGTAGTACCAGTACCACTCATGGCTTGAAATGTGGGTGTATTAGTAACTGACCACATATGCATATTTTGGAAAAATGTTAAAGTCTCTTAATTACCTCAAAAGCCAAATTCCCTCCATGAAATATTCTTTGAGCCATTAGGAATCATTTTTCAGCACAATTTCTAGCTCATGAGGAATTTCAATTAAGTTGAAGCATGGAATGCTGAAAGAAGGAGTCATTGTCAGGAAAGAATTCCATTTGTTTACAAGAGTACAAATATGTATCAAGTTTTGGAGGTTCAGATAAAATATGCCAAAATGACATAGAAAGTTTGAAGGACAAAGAGGGTTTCTATTTGTTTTATGCAATGTTTGACATCAGACAAAGAAAATTATGTGTGCTAACAAACAAATATATTCCCTTGATTGCATGAACTTCCGGCTTTGGTTCAAGTGATTAAAGGCTTGTGTGCCAGGTTCATTAAGAGGGCGCAACGTTTGATTAGAGGTGTTCTTTTGGAATGACAAGCCACAATTGCTCCATAGACGGTGAAAAACTCGAAAATTTTGACAAATGAGCAAAATTTTGGGAGATACTTTCAATTAACACCAAGTCACTAATGAGGAAATTTCCTGTATGAAGTGCTTGACTCACTGCCTCCTTGAAATTAGGCACAAGGGTTAATTCATAAAGTTTTGGCAATCCAAAGTGTCTTTTCACAGCCTGACTGAATATTTGCTAAGTTTTACAACAGCTGTAGTAAACAACTCCCTGCATGTAGAAAATTTTATGATTTTTATTAAAATTTTTTTCTCAAATTCAAAACAAAAGAATGGGGGGTGCCTTTCACTAGGTGGGTGCACATTTTTCAGAGTTTTAAAAGTTTAAATTTGCATTCTATTTGATTCTAATTGGACAATTGCAACAACAAAGTGTATAGGAAAAATAAAAAATTAGTTGAATTTAGGTTCAATTTATGTATAAATCCAAACTTGGGAATTTTTATTTTTGGAATATTGCAGTTTCAAATTCAAAAAAGGATATGCTCATTTCACTTGGATGCACTTTCATCAGAATATCAGACTGAAAATATTTGGTGCGTGTCTTACTGAGAGGCTTGACTTTCTGAGAAAGTGGATTTGACATGGACTTTTTATTTCAAAAGGAAATGATGTTCACCTTTCATGAGCACATGTTTTATAAATATGTGGCACAGAGTTGTATGCACTCTAAATACTAAACATATGTAATTGACCAGGTGTTAGAGTACTACATTGATGTGATGTAAATGTATCCAAGAATAATTTAAACAGAAAATTGACTTACTGTATTTACTTGAGTACCACACGCACCTTTTTTCCCAAATTTCAGAAGAAAAAAAGGGGTGTGCATCATAAGCGGGTACACAATTTTCAAGAAGTTTTAGGAAGTTATGTGAGCATTATACTTAATTATAATGGAGAAATTTGGAACAAATGTAACAAGAAAACATTTTTGTACTGAAAAAGTTGAAGATTGATCAGATTTTTGTTCAATTCAAGCCTATAGTCAAATTTTTTTTTATTTTTGAAATTTTATGGTTTTAGATTCACTAAAAATTGGGGTGCGCATCTTACTCAGGGATAAGATTTTTGCAAAATTTTCAAATGAAAAACCTCTGTGCACGCCTTACTTGAGGGCACATGGTACTTGAGTAAATACTGTACTCATATTGAAGGTGAATAGAGAATGGTCAGATTTCTCATTGTTTGTGGTCTAGAATATTATTCTGATCACTCTGGGCCACCAGAATAAACTAATATCAAGTTCCTGCCAAAACTTTTGAATCATCCCTCATTCAGTACTTCTAAAGTTGTGATTGTGCACATCAGCCATCTTCCAGCAGCAGGTACACTCACACACACACACACACACACAGAAAAGATTTATGTAGTGATGATTAGAGGAAGCCAGAGGGCTGTTTTTCCAGTCTGGTCAGCTCATCATTTACAGTCTGACGACTCAAAGCCCAACTCGTCCAAGCATGTCAACAAACATGTGTCGCCATGCCATCAGGAGCATGCCAAGCAAGCAGGCAAATGTGCAGAAAACGTCAGGTGTACTGTTTCATTCAAGCTGGAGGGGGGGGGAGTGGGGTGCCACACAAGTCAGGGCCACACAACTGAACTCATCTGCGTTATTTTATGAGGTCAGACAGTCCCAAGGATTTTCATAATTTCAGCAAAAAGTCTCTTCAAAATTGACTGGGTTCAACTTTATTCCTAAGATATTGTTTCTATATTTTAAAGGGAAACAATAAATGGTAAATTATTGAGCATGCATGTTTTATGAAAATGATGCAATTTGTCAATTGAAATATTCTAAAATATATTCTTGAATGGTTTCTGCAATTTTTTTTTGCCTGTGCATAATGGACTCAGATCACAAGATTTTATTTGCAAAAAAATCCCCCAAAAATACACACAATAATCAAAAGGCGTACAGGGAAGTTACATTCTGGAAGATATACATTTTTCAAGGAGAATCAATCATACAGATGTACTTTGTAGTATAAAAAGAACCATTCTGTAGAACAAATGTTTGTGATGCAATTTATATTTACCCTCTTACTGAAAAGCTTTTTCACAAAGAACAAATTTTTTTTTCATGCAACCAAGAACATTTCTTTTTTCTATAGATATGATGTGCATTGAGAAAAACATTTGCCACAACTGTTGTGCTTATGAACAAATTTAGTTCATCTTATCAAGTATACCACTGTGAAATTAAGCAGCAAAATCTTATAAGAAAAAACAGTTCTGTAGATTTCAACATGTCTGTCATTTGCAAAGCACTGTAAGCAGTCATGAATTCTACAATTTTGAATATAGCAGAAAAATATCAAAAATTTGTTTTCCATCGGATGAAAATTTCCGCAGGTGATTTTCAATATGATTCATGCAGTAAAAATGCAGGTTCCCAATTGTATAAAACTGTACCTCCTCAAAGCAAGATTTGCAGATCTTGGAATTCAGATATCCCTTGACATTGTTAAATACTTGAATTATCCAGCTTGCTTATGATTGCTAGACCCAGTAGCTTAGTTTTTTTTATTTCAATTTATTGAATAAAAATTATTAGTTTTTTACAAGGAACTGCTAGGGTTTTTAAATTAAAATATTTTTTGTATCTTATTTAGATTGAGCTGACTCATCTCAGTTGAGATGCGATAAAGTGTCCTACAAAAAATGCGCTCAGTTGGCCTCNCAAAAATATTTGGATACCAATAATCTTAAGGTTCTATGAATGCTTGAGTTATTGAATGAATGAATGAACAGAAAACTTTATTTGCCTCTTTTCAGTGTTCACGAGGCACAACCAAGACCCCCGCATCCAAACCCCCTCCCCACCCAACCCAACTCCCACCAAAGACATTCAATCACTTCAAATCATGAAACAAAGCACAAACCAATGACAAAAACAGAAGAGAACACACTCAACAAAATAAAATAGAACTGGACATCCTACACATATGCTGAATGCACCCACCCATCCCCAATATTGAAGAAAAGCAGCAGTAAAAGTTTAGTTAAAGCACAAGGTCTTCAGCCTGTTTCTGTATGAGTTTTAGTTCAATGAACAATTTAGAGAGAATCTTTGAAGAAAAATAATATAAGGCCAAAAATGTATCTTGATCCTTTAAGCTTTCAGAAAGTGTCTCTTCATTGAATTTCAGTAATTTTAAATCTTTCTTAAGCTGATTTCTATCCATTTGAAATGCTGGACATAAGAAGAGAAGGTGCTCTGGTGATGCTCAAATTAATGTATTTATGCTGCAGGAGTTACACCACTTAGAAACCTTTGAGAGTTGGATGATTTTTTTACTAAAGTATTTGTGAGTTATTTGTGAATCAATTTATCCTACCTGTGAGAAGAGTTTGATGCTGAGCTGTTTCTTGATTACGTTTGTGAAATACTTTTTCCCTTTTAACTGGTCCTGTCCTGATTGTTGTGTTTTATTGTGACAACTTGACTTCCACTTACATTGAGGTGACAATCTGTCCCCAATACAGTATCTACAAACACAGACTGCTCACAATAAGATGTGCGCATGTCTGGTTGAAAAGTGATGCTATTTTCTCTTTCCTGTTGAAGTTGAAAACATATGTGCATAAAATGTGAAAAGCGTATATGTGGACACTCTGGTGGCAATGATGATGATGATGGTATCCTCAGCAGCAGCAGCAGCAGCCCTGCTTTGCATGGAAGGTGTGCACCTCCAGGGCGTGTGCGCTGGAAAAAGCAAGGAGGCAAAATGCCCAGGAGCTGCTTGCTAGCTTGAATGATGCCTGGTTTGTAAGTCTCTGGCCAGCAAGCAGCAGGAAAAAACAAAAAAAAACAAAGCAAGAGAGAGAGGGGGGACTCTGGTTCTGGAGCAGGTGAAGAAGATTTTTTAAAAATTATGAAGCATGCCTTTTTGAAAGAATAAAAAGAAAATAGTAAAAGGAGAGAGAAACGTTTGGAAGGGATACGTTGAGGAATGGCTGCAGCGCCTGAGGTGAGGCTGGAGGAGATAAATGGAGCGAGGTGGATTTTTCAAAAATGGGTTCATTGCCCGGCCCATGGGGTTCTCTTCCCCGCCTGTCCTTTTGCTTGTCTTTGCTGCTTGTTCCTTGTTCATCATGCCCTTATTTTCCCCCATATAGGGCCTTATATATACTGTATATATTCTTGTTTTCTGCGCTGGTCTTCCTCTACTTTGGCCTCTTTATAATAACTTCCTCCGAAATGCGGTTTACAGGGTTACCTTGCGTATTTCGCTCCTGATTTTTTTTTTTTTTTTTTTGCAAAATGTCCTGCTCGCTTTTTCAAGTATGGACTCCATGTGATGCTTTGTACATTCCACGAAACTGCTTTCCTGTATACTGTATAAGCGGTTTAAAATTATTAGCATCAATTAATCAGTAGTTTATTAATTATTGGTTGTTCTTTCTAAAGACTTGATGGTTTCTAAACTCAATCAGAAGGTATTCTTTTCCGAATCTTTGAGGACCATCAGGAAAAGGTTTGAGCTTAATACATGATTTTACCTCAAAGATTATTACTTAGTATTGTTCAAAAATTGCAAATTATTTGGGAACAGTAGGCTGAACACCTTGTGTGCTTTGATTTGAGCTCAGTAATTATCTTGTGATTTGATTTTTGTCATTCGTGGAGATGAAACAGATGATGGTCATTCAAAACAGTATGTAAACTACACTAACCCACAAGAAAATTACGTACATACCACATATCATTTAATAAAAAATACCCGGTTTTATACAACTTATCTAGTTGACAAAAGACCGAGTTATGTCACTTGAAGTTTTTTTGTGCCAAAACTCACTTATTGTTGTCATAAAATCCTCTTGAACAAATCTTTCCTTACATATTCTCATGGTTTCTTTCTTCAGTTTACTTGTAGTGTGGCAAAAGTGTTTTCCCGTCAATGACGTTTTTAAACAAATGCATATGGTTTTTATTTTAGATTCTAGCATAAAATCTGCTTTAAGAACATATTTGAATATGAAAGCACATTGAATAGCAATTACTTCAATATGATATGGTGAAACTTAGTACAGTAATGTAATATGCAAGGCTGACACAAAAATTATAGGGTTAATTGTATTTCAATGAAGTGAGCAGCATTTGTAAGATATCATACCCATCTGTATTATTAACTTTCGGGTACTATGTGGAATTTTATTCAAATTACGAATGCCTATTTGTAAATCATGTGATTATGCTATAGCACATTAATCTATCTGTTCAATTAAAGTCATTTTTCATCAAAAATGTATGAGATTGCATTTTTCTTTTACTCTAGAAGAAATTAATTGGCAATCCTGAAAGGTACTGATATTGCATTTGATGTTGAAATGTATGCAAATTTTAATTTATTAGATTAGGCTCCTGTTGTCTGATTCCCATTACCCCATGTTTGACTCAGATTTAATTATTCCTAGTTTATACAATTGGCTGTCTTTCTTAGGAAAATGCGATCTGCTTATTCTAAATTATTTGCATCTTAATGATGAATGATTGCACTGTACTTATTGCTTGCAGTTCTTGTTCGTATTGGAAATGAGGTATTTTATTTTGGACTTGAGGAATCATTTCATAAAATAATTTATGGAAATGATGGGTGTCTCATCCCTGGCAGTATCAATTTCTGTCCGTACTCCAGGAAAGAAAGGATTACATTTGCTTGGCTTTGGAAGAAAATTACATAATCACTGAATGATGACATTGTACTTGAAAAAGCATCTAGGACATATGATTCAAAACTTGAATATGTAAAATGTATTAGAAGTTGAATCTCATTTTCAAAATTACACTCCTAAAAAAAAAATTAATTTGGAAGTCCCTTCAATAAAAACAGAAAAATTAATTAACATAATTATTTTCATAAAGTTTTTCCAGATGAGGTTTTGTTCTGAAAAAAAATTTGGATATTACTTCTTACTTTCTGAAGAACTACAAGTTCTTCTTGATTGACCAACAGTTTCAAAGTGACAGAAGTTTTAGTGACATGAAAATAAGCCTGATTTCAAAATCAACATTATAATTTTAAATCCTTTGCATTATTCTCAAAAAAAAAAAAATACTGAGTGCTGGACGTTCCACACTGTTGCTGTACCTGAGAATGAGCTGGAAATTCATAAAAATTTTCATAATGTTTGTAAGAATTATTTTGTGTGCAGATATGCAATATTTTTCAATGGGTCCATGTTGCAACCTTCTTGTTTTTTACCTTTCCACTTAAGCCCCTTGAAAATATTTATTTTTAAAAATGTACTTTCTCTTGAAAAAGGATGATTGGTTTCCTGCACTGCTTCAATTTCAGAATTTTTGTTGAATGCAATTGGTATGAATTCCCCCCCCCCCCCCCCCCCCCCCCAAATAAAAAAAATGTTTTCATTTTTTATTGGGGAACCCTGTAGCAACATTTAGCACTATAGGTAGAAAAACAAAGTCAGGGTGCAAAGCCAGGTTGTTTATATTTGTTGAGGCTCTTGCCCTGTTGGGTGATGATGGTGACTGGTGATTTAGGAGCAGGGCTTTGCTCTGATTAACCTGCTGCCTGGTTGGAATAATAACCGATGCCATTATCTCCAGGGTCCACAACTGCTCAAGTCTCCGACTTCCTTCCTTCCTTTCACCAGCACCTGGACATTCTGAAAAAAAAAATTAACGGAAACCCTGGCCTTTTCTTGATTGGGGTATGACAAAATCTTTCAGAAAAACTGGAAAAAGAATATTTACCTGAGTACCAAGCACACCTTTTTCTCAAAATTGAGAGGAAAAGAGGGGTTGCACATAATGAGCATTTTTAAAAGTTGTATAAATGTATGGGTATGTGTGCTTGACATTTATAGTTGATCAATGAGAAACACTGGTCCAATTTCTGAATAAAAGCGTAATGAAAGATGAAGATAGAAAGTTTGTGGAATTCAGGTTCTAACGTCCATGTCTATATTCAAATTGAGGAGGAAGGAGGTTTTTCATGTGGGAACATTACTTGAACATTCTGAATGCTGAAAAGCAGAATATAAAGCTTCCTCATCACTCAATCAAATTCAAATTTGGAATATTCATTTTAGACCATTCCATGGGCTTGAAGAGGCCCTTTTGCGAGAAAAGGTACCTACACTTCTATAAGTAGCCAATATTCTTTGAAATGTTGACAAAGCAATTTTTTCTAGTCCTTAATTCATCCTTATTAGTCCAACTTCACATTTTTCTTGAGAATCTTTAAAGCAGAAGTTGAAAAACTATCCTGTAAATTGAATGAGAATTATTTCATTAACTGGAATGACACTCTTTTTATTTTAAGGTTTTCACTGGATTCAAATTTTAAAACTGAGCATATTTCAAGGTGGCATCCATAGTAAATCCAGTGAGATTTAAGCTGACATTATTTTGCTCAATAAGACAAGGCATTTGTGTAAGAATTTAGGTGTAATTTGCGTATTTTAATCCAATCTTTTAGGGTTTTTTCTGGGTTGCTGAGAAATGTGTTTAGAATTGCTTCTCTGTCTCTTGAAATCTGAATTTCTTATTTTTTTGTGTGGTGAGAAATCCCTCCAAAGTTTTTTTGGAATTTACAGCAACAGACTTTTCCCAGAGTTTATTTATGAAAAAAAAACAATGTATTCCAAGGAAACCTTTTCATCTCAGACGTTTTGCTGTCTTTGACCAACACTCACATCATCCATCCAAGTCAGTCCCTGCGATAAATTCGCTTCAAATCTCATGTTTTTCAAGTGTCAACCATCAAGTGGCAGTATAGAAGCAAGTTTCTTATTTTTATTCCGCCTGTTTGTGGATAAAAATCTCACATTATCTTACCAAATGACCCTGTCAATGTCTCGTCGAGGAACTGGATCTGTCAGAATTTTTCATGCGACGACTCAATTTATTCTCGAGAGAGAGCCTGGGAAACTAAAAGAGAGAGAACCTTATACATGTTTGAAGAACCGACTCGAAGTTTGTGTGTGTGTTTTTTTTTCTAAACACGAAATTTGCAAGTCGTGTTTATTGATCATCAATGATTTTGTGTCTTTGAGGTACTGAGAAGAGGGGAGGTGGGTTTGATGATGATGATGAGCGAGTCGACTGGGTCCCAAGATGCCCTGAGGGCAGGAACCAGTGAAGCCCGCCTTATTTTTCTTTTTTTTCTCTGCGTTATTTTATTTTTATTTTTCGGTGCCCTGGGGGCTGGTTTGCTCTCGTTTCATCCAAGTAGGAGGAGGAGGAGGAGGAGGGGGGAAAAGAGGGAGAGAAATTCGCCCGTGGCACTTGAAGCCTCAGGAATGGTTTGTTTGAAGTCAGGTTCAAAACAAATCTTTTCGGATTTCATCTAAGCACTTACAGTATTTTCTTTATATATATGATGGGTGTATGTTGACATGCATCTGCTGGATGATGGAAGGGATTTTTCTAGGAGTTTCCAGGTATTTGCTCTCTTGCATGCTGGAATATAGGAGTACAGTATCATGCAGAAAAGATTATTTATTTTCACTCTCTTTCTTTTATCAAGGAAGAAAAGCTTTGGCAATTACTGTAAGGAAGCAAATGGATAAGAAGAATGGAATTGAAAGTTAATTTATGATTTCAGAAAATACTTCAGCATCTGATGAAAACACATTTATCTAGAGGAAGATGAATGCTTTGTGTACATTAGGCATTGATTCTATGTTTCACGAAGTGAATTTTGAAATTTTTCAAAAACTTAGTAGGTGTATGCATTTTCTTAAAATGCTAGGCTTAAATGCCACTACCTTGCAAAATGCATGCTTTGAAGAATGAAAATTTTTGGTGATTTTGACCCTATTATAAAAAATGTATGAAGAACAAATTGACTCCCTGCGCAAATAAGAGATGTTCTTTGTACTATTGTGTATTTTATTTCAATATCAATTTATTATTATTTTTCCTTCTCATTTGCCAGAATATGTTTGAATGCTGGGTGTGTGTGGGAGTGGGAAACATTTTTTAAAACCTTGTGAATGCTGGCAAATGGAACTTTTTTTTATCAATGAAACGTCAAAATGTTCCCACTTGCCCCAATATGCATCCATAATGGACGCATTCCTAAATAAGTCACTATACAGCAAATGTAACCACAGTACAGTAGCATAAATATTCATGATTAACAAATTGCCTTTCCTTCTTGAATGAATGAATGAATGAATGAACAGAACACTTTATTTGCCGCTTTTCAGTGTTCATAAGGCACAACCAAGACTTCCGCATCCAAACCCCCTCCCCACCCAACTCAACTCCCCCCAAAGACATTCAATCACTTCAAAGCAAGAAACAAANGAGAGAGCAGCAATAACAACCAGCTTAATTGCAGGTGCATCGGTTGGAATGCCACAATAATTTTTTACAGTCCTCAATTGGAGTGCCCCCTCCTCTTATACATGACCACGGGTTCCTCGGGTTCCCCCCGCGAACCCCTCTCATCATCAACAGACTTTCCTCTCTTTTGACTCTGCTGTATACGCCATTTACAACGCACAAAAAAAAAGACTGAATAAAATTGTAAAAACAAAAATTTAAATGAAACTAAGGAATCATTCGCAAGCATGCAGCAGCATGTCTGTTGTTGATGGTGTGAAATCAGCCGTTTTCTCTCTGTATTTCTCCTCGAGAAAAAACCCCCGTATTTCCGTCTGAAACGTGCAATAATCCGTGGGTTGCTGATGATGAATGTGTTTCGTTTTCGAAAAATTATCAGCTTACTGTCGGTTGAAGAGGGAAGAATTTCATTCAATATTTTTATCCATATGCCAAGAATTTCAAATTTCAAATGCTGTGACCAGAAATTCAACCTTAATGCGTAGATTTTCTCATCTTTTCAGCAGCATTTTGAATATTCCGTAATATTGAATCGAGATTTTTTTTACTTAATTTCTTCACGCATTTATTTTTTTTTGATAGTCAGAAAACCACGAACTGAATTTTCGTTCAATCAAAACTCTGCTCGTGCAATGAATGAAATTTCAATAATAATGTCAACCATGTTTCGCCCTATAATATTTTTTCAATTCTTGGAAAGAAATCTTCACATTTAGCACAACTGCGTAAAATCATGCTTTTTGGGGGCTGAGGAATTTTAGCACACAAGTATTCGAAAACATAAACTAATAAATAATAAAATATAAAAATTCGGTGAGGTTGAATCTGATTTTATTCCCGTGAAAATCGATCAATTCCAACTCGTAAAATGAACTATAGACATTTATAGATTGGAATATTATTCTTGCAAAGCGTTTGGAAATTTAAAAAATATTCATATTTGTGAAGAACAGAACAGCGAATATTACGAAGCGATCCAAGAATAATTTTCCAACGTTTCTCCGAAACATTTTATAGCTGCAAATGTCCTTATTTTTCGGAATTTATTTTCCCCCGATTGTCGGTGTCTTTTCAACCCCCCCTCTTTAAACAAAAAAATTTAATTTTAAAAGGACACAGAAACAGTTTCAAGAAACATTTTACTGACTACTCGGGGGGAAAACTGGAAAAGCACGCAACAATAAGTAACTCAAGCTCGTAACTCATGTGTATATTCGTCCGTGTATGTGGACACGAAAAGAAGTCACGTAGGATCAATGAATACCTCCTCGTCCCCAAAAATAATATTTCCTAGTAAGTGTGTGTGTGAAAGAAAGCAAGGAGAAACGAGGAAAATAAAACGACACTATGAATTCTTGGAGGCATTGAATTGCTGGGTCACGCACTCGTCGACGTCGCTGTCGATTCGCTG
>CAJPEX010001387.1:1737-59274 GCA_905338405.1 Notodromas monacha | reverse complement strand
TGTTACCAAAAGAGCTGAATCAATCAAAATTTGCGTTTCATAGTCCACAAAGATTAGAATCTTGTGATTCTGTTTGTTTCTATTTTTGAAGACTCCACTCAGTGGTTGCTACAAGAGAACTTCGAGAACTTAGACGCTAATTCGAAACTCGGTCGATGGCGCCATCTGTTGTGTACTCTTGTTTGAACTCCTCAGTGGCACTTGGTTTCGCCTTTCCCCATTCCGCCTTCTGGGCTGAAAAAATAGTAATAAGTTGAAGACGACATTTATAATAAATATTTATTGGCACTAGAATGAAATGCAATCTTCGAATTTTGTGCAATAAAATCTCCAGAGATTTTAACGGTTCCAGAAGAATTATATGCATACTCAATGTTCTTGAGTGTGTTTTACACTGCGAGGTGATCATATTCATGATTAATTTCTGCATTTTAAAACCGCATGAACCTGTAGTTGAGCACACGACACCTACTCACAGAACTTATGTGATGAAACAGGTCGAATATATTAAGATGGCTCGACCATGCAATTTTAATTTAAGAAAATTTTATATGGTTAAATAAAAATCTTCATTTGCTCACACAAATTTTCCTCTTGATTTGAAGTTTGAACCGGACGATAAGAGCTATTAAAATATCACAGAATTTTTCACGTGGAAACGTCGTCAAGAAGCAGCTTCAATTATTGGCAACACTGCTTAGAATGTATTCCAAAAATATTATTTAGAAAATGTGTTTGAATAGCGATGTGTATGACGTGGATGTTCCAAAATCTTCAAGAAAACTTTTGGGAGTTTTATTTATTCATTTGAACAGTTGCATCAGATGACTCTGATCGACCACACGAACAAAATCCTCGCAAAAATTTAACTCAAATTACAGGACTCGACTGATGCACGGCCTTTATTAATTCGAGGGCTTTAAATGCATTTATCTTTTGTTCCAAGAAAAAAATCTAAATACGGTAACTCCTACAAAAAAACATCTAATTGCAGATACGCGTGAGAATTGTATGATCTTCCATTGTTGGCCGCGGGATGAAAAATGTAATCGTGCGGAGGGATTTTGAGTATAATTGAAAAGGAAGCACATTTGATCCAAGGTCAGGTGCACTCATTAGCTTAAATTTTCCCTAACACTCTAAAACCAAGGTCAAAGTGTGACTCAAAAGAAGATAATTCAACTCTTGAAAAGGCCAGCTATGATAGCCAATATTGGATCTGAACATTTTCTCAACAGCGAAAACCAACTTTTTCGATAGTACGGTAGATGTCAGGTTGGTATCGTCGAATTGTCTCGTGGAAATAACTACTTTCGAGTTTCGCGTATGCGCTAGAAATTTCACAGGGTATGCTCATCGTAGCACCTACTTTTCCAATTTTGCACTGCAGAGTCAAGTTTTGCCTCACCTAATTTAAATGAATCCTTCAAAATTTAAAACTTTAACTAATATCGTCGATAGAAGCGCTTCTCCGTAATATATGTCTGTGTTACACATTTTCTTACAACAATGCAATTTTATCATATGTTATGAGCTGCAAATATTCATAAACATTGATGAACACACAAAAAACGCATACTATACCTTGGAAGTGTTTTTTACAAGAAAAAAATACAACAGCGAAGTGGAGGTTCAGGAAATATATATGATTTCAGGAGTCTTCCCCAGCGTAGGAGCAAGAGAAATATTAAAGAAAATGAGACAAGCTCTTTTCTTTTTCGTAAGCAGAGACAGAAGCAGAAAAGCAAATCATCAATAACTCCAGACTCCAGAGTATAAAAAACCGAAATCTTTGTTGTGTAAGAGTAGTTCCAAAGAAAGACTCTTTTCCAGGGCATCAAGTTAAGGCTCAAAGGCTGAGGTAAGTTTAGAAGTCCGGTTTCGTGTAAGAGGCTTAAGTGTTGTTCTAAGAAAGGTTAAATTTTAAAACTGAAAGATGGCGAAAAAGTTTTGTAAATGCAATTTTCGCTTGTTCTATTTACTTTTTCTATACGTGTGAGTGTTTGAGTGAAGAATGAACGACTGCTTCTCTAAGCACAGTACAGCTTGTTTCCCTAATGCAGAAAACTCGACTGACTTCATCACGCAAAAAAAAAAAAAAAAAAGCGAACTTGGATAATTTTGATGCCGAACTGAAACACAGAAGTGGCTGCGCAAGTCCGCCGAAACAGCCGATCTGTGCATTCAAAATAAAACAAGATTTCTCGAAAATTTAAATTAAAGCACGAGCGCGAGTTTTCAAATTTAAAAATCTGAAACCTGGAAACGGTTTTTTGAATATTACTGTATAGTTCGGGGAAGCAAAAGATAGCAGGAATAATCTCTTTGTATAGCAGATTTTTTCTACATACAGGAAAATTCTTCAATTCGAAATAAGCTCTAGAAATTGTTCTAAGCATGTCAAGAAATAGATTACTGTACAGAAATTCCTCCAGGAAGGCCACAAGAGGAGGGGGGTGGGGTCTGATTCTCTTAGCCGTCTCCTGGATGAGGTTGACCCGAACGTGATCACAAGTTTGCGACGAGTTCCGTCTAGAGGTCACACCTCGAAGCCTAAAAAAAATTTGACTTGGACTCTCGTAGTCCCACCTTGTGCTCCTAAGAAACGCTGCTACCCAGAACTCCAGGAATTCCTGCTAGGAATTGTTGACAATAATCGCATTCGTAGTCTCTGCCATTGTGTCCATCTGCAAATTTTCAAACAAAACGAGCCTTCATTATCCCTTTAACGAAAATGCATCCGGTATTCCGGTCAGACAATAAAAAAAAAAACGTTGAAGCATCAAGTTATGTCTTTGAATTCAATGTTGGAGCTGCACGGTTTAATCCGATCGTATAAAACAATCTACCGACTTCAACATAAAAATACATGAACTGCATACATGTATCATACTGATCTTTATGAAACGAATGCTACAACATCGAGTCAGGTTTGATTTTGCCAGCGGGCCAGGAGAAACAGGCTCAATTAGATCATTGGAACACATACAACCGTAAGTTAACCAACTTCAAACAAAAAAGTAGAAAAAAACCCAGGGATGGAAATCACGTAAAAATTTGAACATGAATCCACAAAAGGATGGTCGCGTTTTCCCAGTCACAAATGGTGAGAATGATGAGGAATTTAATTTTAATGATCAGTAATGGAATACTATTTCTGACAAATATATCTCTTCGATGCGGCGAAAAGCGTTTTTTAAATTTATCATCGTTTTCAGAGTACTGTAGTACCTCCGCAGCAAAAACAAAAAAGAAAAGAAAATTCAAATGAAAGCTATTGTATTGTAGCCCAATAGGGTAAAACCTATTTTTCCAGACAGAAAAAAAAAACTATAAATCAGCTAGAAGCGAAGGTGACTCTTTAGGAAGTAGGACGCGTAGCAGTCCAATAGGCCAAACCCTGTTTTTTTTTCAAACAGAAAAAATCTATAAAACTGCTAACGGCTAAGGAGACTCATCCGGAAGCAGGACGTACAGATAAACGAGTATCTGGACGTTAGGCATCGTCCGGTCGGGTGGATGTGGTTGGGTCAGACTTCGAGCAAACGTTTGTGAGGGGAGCATCGACTTCCACATCTGAAAATACAAGTTCACGCCACACCTTCCTAAAAACAACGTCACAACGAGAATAAATTATGAACCAAGCATTACACAGATGTCGCTCTCAAGATGCACAAGCAAAATCGAATGGGTAGGGGTTTCATTCATGCGGCGTCACGCCTGAAGTTGGCGTTATTTCGTCACGTCTTTTCTTTTTTAAAATGTAATCTGAGAATCCAGGAAATAAGGCCAGTAACCAAGAATGACCTAATGAGGCTGTTTCCTTTTCATTTGTCTTCATCCCGAATTCGGAATCAGAAAAAGGAAGGATTTTTCCCTCAATTTCGTGCTGCACGAAAATGTCAGTCTGCAGCAGTCATGCATAACATTTGCATAAGGTGAAATTCAATTGCGGAACATGCAGAAAGTCCCTCGCGAGCTAGAAAACTCGCACTCATGGAGAACTTGATAAAATGTACATTCCGGGTGAACTACAAAAGCATTCCCGTTTTTGAGTTGCTTGACATTTAGGGGAAGGTCGTGTTTAATACAGCACTCTACAGTACTCTAAGCCTCTTCTCCGACTTATTATTGCCTTCATGAACGGCGTGTTCATTCACGCGGTTTTTCTCTGCGGCGTTTTTCGTTCTCATTTCGAACGTTGAAAAACTCATCTCAAAGGGGTGGATAATTTTTTGTAAATTCAACCAAGTCAATCCGCAATCAAATCGCAATTTTTAAAAATAAGGAGTGTGCATCGGAATAAATTAAACCATCTTACAAACTGTATTATTACGCAGTACTGCTGTGCAGAATAATACAAAATACCATTGTTGCTCTAATATTCCGTTTCCAGCTTGTCTCACTTTTTCTCTTTCAAGACCCATGCCACGTCTGAACTGTTTGAAAAGCTAAGTTTCATCATACAAATATTCAAGTTTGAAAACTTTAAAAAGGAATCTTTGAGCACCTAGTTATATTTTAAAACCTTCGGGAAGTTCAACGTGCAAATAGTACCTCGCAATTCCACCTCCCGCAATTCGACTTATAATTCGACCTCTGCCCCAGAATTTGACCTGATTTGGTCACTTTTTTGGCATTTCTTTGCTGATATTTATCAATTTTACAAAGTTTTTCGCACTTCGACCCTAGTCCGGCGATGGATTATAGGGTCGAATTGCGAGGTACCACCTGTATCAACTGCGATCATGAATTTCTCACACACAAAGGCTGCCCTTTTTTCCCTCTGATTATGAGAAAAAACGCGAAAATAATTAATCCAAAATATTTGCCCACGCACTTTTTAAAAAGGAAATATACATTAGCTCAGGACTTATTCTCTCGTTAGAATAGTGTTAAAATTTATGCAGGGCGTCTCTCTTCACGTGGTCTTTCTCTGCTTTTTTTCTCCTTATTTCTTTCGTGTAGAAAATCAACCGAAAAGGGGTGTCCAATTTTTTAGTCAATCCACTATCAATCTGTTACTTTTAACAAGGTGTGTATACAGCATGGAAGAAAATTGAACCACTCCAAAAACTCTACAATACTATAAAAATAGTACAAAAAATGCCATCCTTGCTCCACTCCTTTTGTTTTGCCGCTGATGAGAAAGTAATTGAAAATAATGAATCTAAAAATATCAGCACACGCAGTTTAAAGAGAGGAAATACAGTACATTAGCTCAAGGTTTATTCTCCCGTTAGAATAGTGTTCATCAGCATGGCTGCACACACACAGAGAGCAGAGCGCAAGAAAAGCCTGAATGAAGCGCGCAGATGAGGTAAATTATTGAGCGGGGGTCCAGAGTTCCTGACCTGACCCGGGGTTAACAAGTTGCAGGAGCAAAGTGCCCCAGGGACTGTAAGGTACTCTTTACTCCGCGTCAGCGAGGCAGAATATTCATGACCTTGCTGCCTGGCTCATTCACAAGCTTATAACGTAACGCACGCATTTTACACCAAGGGGGTTCAGAAAGTGAAGAGCTTTCTCTACAAAAGCAGCTGAATCATGCACTTGGACGGACAGTGTATGCATATGAGAGACCGAAAAGACCTATAGAATATATGGGATGCTCTTCATGTACAGTGAGACCCCCACATATCCAGACACCTCTACATGCGGACAATTCGACATAGGGACACTTATTTTCCCATACAAAATTAATAAAAAATGCACATGTGGACACCAACTCAACATAGGAACATTTTGTGATGAAATTGCAGATAAGTTTCAGGCCAAATTACAAGAAACAGATATTTCCAACCCTAAAATTGATGTAAGAAAAGTTGTTGGGCATTTATACCACCAATTTACCATTCATTTAGCTAATTTAAAAAAATCACCTCCATCATAGAGGGACTTCCTTCTCTTGTTTCACTTGAATACTGTTTTCACAGCAAATGCCAACATTTATGTGCACTGTACAGAGGTATCAGTATTCAATTCCCAAAATGTCCATATTGTGTTGAAATATATTGATTGAATCAGTTTAAATTGGGAGACAATTTTTATTTTTATGGAATTATGGTGAGTATTTTATCCATAAAACACCAGTTAAAAATTATATAATTCATAAGTCTAAGGGAAAATAAGACTTGACTTAGGGACATTTTGACTCAGTGACACTCTTGATGCACCAATCATGTCCACATCTTGGGGTCTCACTGTACATCTTATTCTGGCCGCGTTATTGATAAATTAACAATGCACATCTATGTAGATTGTAGAACGAAATGATTAATCACATGACGGAATTTTTAGACTCGTCCGCAAGCCTTTGAATTTTTCACAAGCAAAATATGACCAAACCAGATTATTAAAAGAATATTGACCGAGGACATAATTTCCAGACCGTAGCGTGCGGGAGTTTCATCAAAATATTTCTTTCGCATTATTGGTAATGTTCGGTTGGATTATATTTTTTAGCATCGTCATGGGTGATGAGCTCTGCAGTTCACAGTATCACAGATGACGAAAATCGCATTGCTTGTGGCTCGTTTTTATTTCCTGAAAGCCGATGGAAGCCATCGATGCGTAAATGATGTGTGGTTCTCATCCCGGGAAAAATGAAACTAGCCCAACATTAGAACTGATTAATAAATTGAATCCTGCATTTATGAAGGTTCGAGTATGATCAAACGTGCGAGTTTCCTGGCTATATAAATGGAGCTGATGAATTGAACCAGTTATTGAGAGAAATAGGAACACACAATTGATTTTTATAAAAAATTTGAAATGCCCGAGATGCTTTGATTTTTTTTTTGTTTTACAAGAAAAACCAACAGTATACGAGGCAACCATGCTTCAAAGCGAGCAAACATTATTTGTTTTTGATGTGGATGCCTTATTGTGCATGCACATGAAACATGAAATTTCAGGCAAATCTAGTCTCGATTTCTTTGCGATTTTGAAGTTTAAGCAGCCGCATGCAGTTGAATAAACGAAATTTACGCCTTTCATCATTAGGAGGAAGTACTTCGCTGAAGTTTCACATTTTTCGAATCTCTCAATAAATTAATGCTCAATAACAAAAAAGTGAGTCGCTCGGAAATGAAACCAAAACGAATGCGTATTTTCTGCGAACGACTGAAAAATCTGCAGATTGTCTCTGAAATTCTGCCTATATGTGAATGATGACGTGCGAAGCTTCCTTCCCAAAAAAGGTCTCTGGCGATTTTCATGCATTAGTTATCGTGACAGTTCGCACGCAACGAAAGTCAATTACAGTACCATTATCCCAATCATACAGTATAAAAAGTTATATTTTTCATATATCGATTGCATTTACTGTGACAGAAGACGAAATTGATTTTAATATAGACCTCCGATTTTCAAGATTTAAAAAAGTGGAAAAATGCTTGCGAATTTAAGAAGCCTTTATTCAAGCAAAAATATGCCAATAAATTCACTAGTATCATGCTGTAATTATTTGCTTAACTTCATCAATCACTTCCTGATGCAAAAAATCAAGATCGAAATTTTTTCTACCGGTTGGCTGAGAATGATACAAAGGAATAATTCGATATTGATGCTCTCAAAATTTCATAAAAATATGCACGTCGGTTGGAGACAATTGCTGTGCACTCCGATCATAAATGATTTCAAAATGCACCATAAGAATTAAATGAAATAAATAAAATTAAATTTAAATTACCCCTTGATTTTCTTCCGACCAATCTCTATTCTTTTTGACAACGTGCAATGAAATTTCATCAAGTCCGTGTGATAAAAAGGCCGAAAACCGAAATCCCAGCGGACTGAAAAAAGTTAATGTGACGTAAACTTGAATAAAATTGGCGTAGAATTAGTTTAAAGATTCCTGTATCCATATTATGTGAGATGACTCACAATTTTGAAATAACTGAAGGGACGCATCGAATCGTGAAACATTTTCGCAGAAATCAGCTCCCTTTCAGCTGCGTGGTTCTAAAAAATTCTATAAGCTACACCAATTGGAATCATGCAACCCAATATTTTACACAATCTACATAGGAGGAAAGAAACAAGATTGAAGAATACCTGCAACAGCCAGGGAATTAAATAGATCGTGCGTACTTAAAATGTTTAAAAAATTTAGGATGATGAGGATCAAAGTGGGTTGGACTGGCCCAGTCCGCCGCCCCGGGGGGTTTACCTTTATTGGACCCATTGTGCGACTTTTGGTGCTGCAAAGACATGGAGCTGCCGTGGCGACTTCCGTGCTTGGCATTGCCGACTGGCAGCAGGCTCGTGTTCATCAGCCGTGGGTTTGGCGTGTTGAAAATGGTCCTCTGCTCCCGAAAACGCTGCCTGTTTCATCGTGAACATCAAAGACATTCGCTATCTTCATTTTATTTTCGTATCCAACAAATGAAGAGGCCGAGTACAGTACAATACGACGGTATGAATAAAATTTTATTGAATAGGTCGGATGAGACGATTTCCGTCAAAATGGCCGCGCTAGTTTATTGGAGGCGATCATCGCATCATAGACTTAGATGCGTTTTCGGAAAGACGACCTCATCGAATTTAAGACACAAATTGGTTTTCGTTTTGGATTTTTTTATGTCTATAATGAGGGCGTACATTTTTGAGGGGCTACACTCTTATTAAATTAAAGAATGGAAGGAGGGTCGCTGTAAATTTGATGTGCAACCCCGAAAGGACTTCCCATCATTGCTCCATTTTTTCTTTCAAGTTTCTTCAGGATTCACTTCCCCGCACTTCTAAATTGAGAGAAAAAAATTATTGTCTGCAGCAGTGTTCCCTAACCTTTTTATTCCAATGGACCACCAAATTGCCAGAAAATATTTCCGAGGACCGGCAATGGTTTCATGTGATTTTTGCTGCAGAACCAAAAACGTTTTGTGTGAAAAGACTTCATGATATGAAAGACATTTAAGAAGTTTCTACTTTTTGTAAAATTAAGTTGAAAACCAATGAAGCAGCTAAATTAGAATGTGTCGAAAAGAATTCGAGAGGTGGTCTTGAAGAAAAGTTCCTCAGAATGAAAAATTAAAATAATTTATTTCAGCAGATGAAAATTTCTCTGAAGTATTATCGAGAAAAGCCAATCTTTATTTTTCACTGTATAATTTCAACTGCCAGTCCTTCCAAAATTTTTAATAAATATAACAGACCTCATGTATTGCTGATAAACTTCATGATCATGCTGGAAAAATTTCCTGCGGACTGATGAAAACTTCCATGGGTTGAGGAACACTGATCTATAAAACGTAGATTTTAAACTTTCCTTTTTTTTACTTTCCCAAAAAGCCACAAAGTCTTTTTAGAACTTTTACAAGTGGTAGACTTGACCAAGTATGTTTTCGCGTAATAAATAGTCTTTTAACCGCAATTTATAACCACCTTACTCCCGAATTTATAGTCCGTACTTAATACAAATCCATATTGTTGAAAAACAACTAAATTGGTTCATTCAATGCTATAAATTTCAGAACTTACTTTTTAAAATATGCATTTTCTCGTCTCAAGAATTATCTTAATGACTTTTTTTTGTTTAAATTCTCCCAAAAAATGAATCTGGTAGATCGAAGGCGTCACGATTTTCTCAATATACTCGTCGCCACGGAATAAGACAGGACAGGCTCAAAATGACTGACGAGAAACGAAGCCAGACTTGGACAGATTTGAAACGAATTCCCCAGCATTTTAAAAGATAAAGGAGGAAGGGAAAAAAAGAATCTCACACTTTTCCCAGGGATTGTTTACTTTCTTATCGCAACAGAATCCCGGGTTCCCTGTGCTACATACGCATAACTCTGCAGCGATATTCCGACATCTGATTCAGTTGCATGAGTACCTTGGCTTCAGAGCTTAATTAAGTTATGTCGTCGTTTGTTGAGTGAACCTCTTGTAGGCGTCGTGCTACGTATACTACTGTTTGTACTCATAGTTACGCGTGTTCTACGGGTAGTATCGACCCTCCACAGACAGCTCATCATTGTGCCCTGTATATATATACATATATATATACGAGTGTGGAAGAGAGTACATGCAAATGTCATTCGGGCGTCGCTGTGCCCAAGGGAATGAGCTGTTCTAGCCTTCTGATTTGTAAAAATTCCTTTTTTTCAGGACAGCTACTATAGCCTAGGAGTACGCTGATTCAATACTAGATTTTTGAAATGTAAGGAAGCAAGATTCTCGGGCAGCCAAAAATGTACTGTACTTCAAAGTACGAACAATTTGGCGAGAATAAAAATCAGCTTGATTTTGCAGTAATTTTGTTCGACGCAGAAAAAACCACATGGAAATGGACTCGAAATGGGTAAGTTTATATTCGAAAATTCATTTTTTTAAAATGGACTCGAAATGGGTAAGTTTATATTCGAAAATTCCCTTTTTGAACGGACTTCTTTAAACATTTATTTGGAATATAAAACATAAAAACGGCTTGATGACACATTTTTATATATACAGAATGCCTTTGATTTTCCCAGTTGGACAGACAGGAATCAGAATAGTTTACAACGTCAAAATATGCACATTTTGCAAAGAAAGGAAACAGTCAATATATATTTTTCCTAATTTGAAAACAGAAAATCTACTTTTATTTCCAGAAAATAAATGAAATCTTGCGTTGGACGATTTTTTTTCGCGTCGTGTGAAACCACGATATCCTGTCAAAATATCACAAAGAAAAAATCCTGAATGCAAGGCAATACCTCTCAGGAGAAAAAAATATAAAGTTACTGTATAACAATGACTGAGTTCAAGTTTCTCACCGTGATCACGAATGCACCAGGACTTTTTTCCCTGGAACAAGGCATGATAACCTCGGTAACATTCGCAGTGGCCATTTTCTTGCTCGTTCGGAATGTAACAGAAGGATTGTTTCTCCTTCGCGCTGCACTGCTCTGACGCAACACAGGTCTCATTCAAGCTTGCTTCTGTCGGAAACACGAAAAAAAAAACGATCTCATATATAGTTTCCAGTTGAATAACTGAACTGCTCCTCAAGGAATAAATTTACTTCTTGCCGCGATCTTATCCCGTTAATAAAATAGGTCAAAATGATTCCGCCTGAGCACATTACTTCAAAGTACGAACAATTTGGCGAGAATAAAAATCAGCTTGATTTTGCAGTAATTTTGTTCGACGCAGAAAAAACCACATGGAAATGGACTCGAAATGGGTAAGTTTATATTCGAAAATTCATTATTTAAAAATGGACTCGAAATGGGTAAGTTTATATTCGAAAATTCCCTTTTTGAACGGACTTCTTTAAACATTTATTTGGAATATAAAACATAAAAACGGCTTGATGACACATTTTTATATACAGAATGCCTTTGATTTTCCCAGTTAGACAGGGCAGGAATCAGAATACTGTACGACGTCAAATTATATATATTTTGCAAAGAAGGGAAACAATCAATATAAATATTTCCTAATTTGAAAACAGAAAATATACTTTTATTTCCGGAAAATAAATGAAATCTTGCGTCGGACGATTTTTTTTCGCCTCGTGTGAAACCACAATATCCTGTAGAAATATCACGAAGAAAAAAATCCTGAATGCAAGGCAATACCTCTCAGGAGAAAAAAATATAAAGTTATAACAATGAATGAGTTTAAGTTTCTCACCGTGGTCACGAATGCACCAGGACTTTTTCCCCTGGAACAAGGCATGATAACCTCGGTAACATTCGCAGTGCCCATTGTCTTGCTCGTTCGGAATGTAACAGAAGGATTGTTTCTCCTTTGCGCTGCACTGTTCTGACGCAACACAGGTCTCATTCAAGCTTGCTTCTGTCGGAAACACGAAAAAAAAACGATCTCATATATAGTTTCCAGTTGAATAACTGAACTGCTCCTCAAGGAATAAATTTACTTCTTGCCGCGATCTTATCCCGTTAATAAAATAGGTCAAAATGATTCCGCCTGAGCACATGAAAATTCAGTGTAGGTGAGGTTCTTGGCGAATATGTTTGTATAAATCATTTTTGATTCCATTTGACTTTAAAGCCAGACATACTGCATATGTCTGAAGTATTTCCAGATTCCTATTTGAGTTCCGACTGCTTGAAAACAACGACTGAATGTTCCAAAGGAATGTTGGCATTGGATTTCCACGGATATTGGCCTAATGATCTCCAATTGCTCAATTTAAATTTAAAAAAGCTAGTGCAGCCAAGTTAATCACAAACACGCAAAACTTACTGAGAAAATGTGACCTAAACGTTTGAGATAATTTTCCACTAATTTGAAGGTTGAAATTGAACGAAATGAAAATGTCTTTTATGATTTTTTCAGTTTTCAAGATCTCAACGATGTTAACAAGATGATACACTCGCTAGAGCAAGTATCTGTAGATGAATAGCTCAAAGACCACATGCAATTTTTGGATTTGAGGATGCAAACGCTGCTATTTTTTCAAAAAAAGTTGAAAAATTTTCTCGGCTGATGATCAAATTTTTGCTTTCATCGACTCTCAAAATGTGGGTCATCTAGAAAAACCGTGCAAAAATTACGTTTTTGATTCGTGTCTGCATTCAAAAGATTTATTTTCGCAGCTTGCATTCTTGTATAATCCGAATTTTTTAGATTGATATTTTCACCTGGCGAAATTCTCTGATTTCTCGCATAAACCAAGCATGTACGAGTATATTCGCATTAAAGTAGGTTATGCAGAACATTAAATTCATCTTTTCTTCCTCTCGTTAATTTACTGATGATGCATGCTGCTCTTTCGCATCCTTTTGGAAAATATTGCAGTTTCCGAATTGGTGTCCGAGCCCGAATAGCAGAACGAGTACGAGTACCAAGGGCGTCGTTCCACGCATTTTCGTGCTGGAAGGGTTCTTATCTGAGAGAAGCTTGTATTTCTCGTCGTTGCATAGATTTTCTTCAACAAAATCCCATTCGATTGCGTAACCCTGCGATAAGAGTATTTTAGCAGCCATGTCTGTGTCCCTTCGCGTTCGATCCCCACGAGTGACATCAACTTATGCTACTTTCAAGTGAGCAGCAGAGGGCAAAATAGATTATCAGGCCCGCCCACGTGAAAACCAATGCTGTCAGCGTGCTGTTCTCACGCCTTGTAATGCATATTTTAAAAAATTGAAGGATTGACGTCATTTAAAATTCAAACATGACTAGATTTGGAATAATTTCAAATCTCGGAGCTTTCATAGCTTTATAGTAGCAGCGGCTTTTAAACCCGGAAAAGAAACGAGAAAATTTCCAATCTCTCAGTCGAACGCGTTAATTTCACGCCGGTTAGGTTTCGAGGGGCAAACGCATAATGAAAAATATGCAAGACTTCGATATACGCGGTTTTCCTTGCATAATTTCGCGAGATCAACGGGTGAGGACTTCAAAAGAAACCAGACAGACGAAAAATAAA
Source organism: Notodromas monacha (assembly GCA_905338405.1). Lineage (NCBI taxonomy): Eukaryota > Metazoa > Arthropoda > Ostracoda > Podocopida > Cyprididae > Notodromas > Notodromas monacha. The sequence goes on along the minus strand of CAJPEX010001387.1, from coordinate 45,884 downwards.
TACATTTTTCGTCATGATTATTCCACCGGTATAAAGATTATACACGTGCTCAGAAGGAACGGCCAGCAGGAAGAGGAGCTCATTAGGGCGGATTCCGTGGTGGACCAGCAGCATAGTGTGAATTAATGCCTGTCGGGTTTTCCTTTTATTGGCTCGTGACTGGAATCCGATCTTTTGCACTGATCAAATACCATGTGATCTACTACTAATACTGCAGAGGAATCCATTATTCCACCATGTGCACTTTTGCCTGCATTAATGCGAGTTCGGATTTCATTTATTCTTCTGGAGTTACCATATTTTCGGGGAAATGATCAGGCACTTCTATGCTGTATTATTTTTTGCATGATCTTCTTGCGCGTGTTGAGGTTTAGAAGAGTTCATCTGGAATTATGCTGGGTTTGTTCTGGTATCATGCAGATTGCAAGAATAGGGCTCAGTTGCAAGAGCTGTGTGAAGATTTTAGCACTGTGGTCAATTATCGGGTTTAATCGCATACAACTCCCGCGAAAATTAAATTGATTGCAAACGACTCGCAGAGACTTCTGTGAATAAAAAATGAAAGTAGATTTTATTCCAACTTTTCATATGTGCATAGAGATTCTTTGGCATTCATTTTAGCCCTGTGGTCAATTATCGGGTTTAATCGCATGAAACTCCCATNATGCAAGGCAATACCTCTCAGGAGAAAAAAATATAAAGTTATAACAATGAATGAGTTTAAGTTTCTCACCGTGGTCACGAATGCACCAGGACTTTTTCCCCTGGAACAAGGCATGATAACCTCGGTAACATTCGCAGTGCCCATTGTCTTGCTCGTTCGGAATGTAACAGAAGGATTGTTTCTCCTTTGCGCTGCACTGTTCTGACGCAACACAGGTCTCATTCAAGCTTGCTTCTGTCGGAAACACGAAAAAAAAACGATCTCATATATAGTTTCCAGTTGAATAACTGAACTGCTCCTCAAGGAATAAATTTACTTCTTGCCGCGATCTTATCCCGTTAATAAAATAGGTCAAAATGATTCCGCCTGAGCACATGAAAATTCAGTGTAGGTGAGGTTCTTGGCGAATATGTTTGTATAAATCATTTTTGATTCCATTTGACTTTAAAGCCAGACATACTGCATATGTCTGAAGTATTTCCAGATTCCTATTTGAGTTCCGACTGCTTGAAAACAACGACTGAATGTTCCAAAGGAATGTTGGCATTGGATTTCCACGGATATTGGCCTAATGATCTCCAATTGCTCAATTTAAATTTAAAAAAGCTAGTGCAGCCAAGTTAATCACAAACACGCAAAACTTACTGAGAAAATGTGACCTAAACGTTTGAGATAATTTTCCACTAATTTGAAGGTTGAAATTGAACGAAATGAAAATGTCTTTTATGATTTTTTCAGTTTTCAAGATCTCAACGATGTTAACAAGATGATACACTCGCTAGAGCAAGTATCTGTAGATGAATAGCTCAAAGACCACATGCAATTTTTGGATTTGAGGATGCAAACGCTGCTATTTTTTCAAAAAAAGTTGAAAAATTTTCTCGGCTGATGATCAAATTTTTGCTTTCATCGACTCTCAAAATGTGGGTCATCTAGAAAAACCGTGCAAAAATTACGTTTTTGATTCGTGTCTGCATTCAAAAGATTTATTTTCGCAGCTTGCATTCTTGTATAATCCGAATTTTTTAGATTGATATTTTCACCTGGCGAAATTCTCTGATTTCTCGCATAAACCAAGCATGTACGAGTATATTCGCATTAAAGTAGGTTATGCAGAACATTAAATTCATATTTTCTTCCTCTCGTTAATTTACTGATGATGCATGCTGCTCTTTCACATCCTTTTGGAAAACATTGCACTTTCCAAATTGGCGTCCGAGCCCGAATAGCAGAACGAGTACGAGTACCAAGGGCGTCGTTCCACGCATCTTCCTGCTGGAAGGGTTCTTATCTGAGAGAAGCTTGTCTTTCTCGTCGTTGCATAGATTTTCTTCAACAAAATCCCATTCGATTGCGTAACCCTGCGATAAGAGTATTTTAGCAGCCATGTCTGTGTCCCTTCGTTCGATCCCACGAGTGACATCAACTTATGCTGCTTTCAAGTGAGCAGCAGAGGGCAAAATAGATTATCAGGCCCGCCCACGTGAAAACCAATGCTGTCAGCGTGCTGTTCTCACGCCTTGTAATATATATTTTAAAAAATTGAAGGATTGACGTTATTTAAAATTCAAACATGACTAGATTTGGAATAATTTCAAATCTCGAAGCTTTCATAGCTTTATCGTACGCAGCGGCTTTTAAACCCGGAAAAGAAACGAGAAAATTTCAAATCTCTCAGTTGGACGCGTTAATTTCACGCCGGTTAGGTTTCGAGGGGCAAACGCATAATGAAAAATATGCAAGACTTCGATATACGCGCTTTTCCCTGCATAATTTCGCGAGATCAGCGGGTGAGGACTTCAAAAGAAGCCAGACAGACGAAAAAATAAATTCATTTTCCGTCATGATTATTCCACCGGTATAAAGATTATACACGTGCTCAGAAGGAACGGCCAGCAGGAAGAGGAGCTCATTAGGGCGGATTCCGTGGTGGACCAGCAGCATAGTGTGAATTAATGCCTGTCGGGTTTTCCTTTTATTGGCTCGTGACTGGAATCCGATCTTTTGCACTGATCAAATACCATGTGATCTACTACTAATACTTGGGAGGAATCCATTATTCCACCATGTGCACTTTTGCCTGCATTAATGCGAGTTCGGATTTCATTTATTCTTCTGGAGTTACCATATTTTCTGGGAAATGATCAGACACTTCTCTGCTGTATTTGTTTTTGCATGATCTTCTTGCTCGTGTTGAGGTTTAGAGGGGTTCATCTGGAATTATGCTGGGTTTGTCCTGGTATCATGCAGATTGTAAGAATAGGGCTCAGTTGCAAGAGCTGTGTGAAGATTTTAGCACTGTGGTCAATCATCGGGTTTAATCGCATACAACTCCCGCGAAATATTAAATTGACTGCAAACGACTCACAGAGACTTCTGTGAATAAAAAATGAAAGTAGATTTTATTCCAACTTTTCATATGTGCATAGAGATTCTTTGGCATTCATTTTAGCCCTGTGGTCAATTATCGGGTTTAATCGCATGAAACTCCCATGAAATATGACACATTGATTGCAAACGAATCACGGAAACTTCTGGATATGAATCAAAATTAAAAATATATTTTAGTAATACTTTGTATATATAGATTCTTTGGCGTTGATTTTAGCACTGCCGTCATTTATTATTGGGTTCAATCGCATGAAACTCGCATGAAATTTGACATTGATTGCAAACGACTGACAGAGACCTCCGTGGATCAAAAATGAGAATACCTGTAGACTTTATTCATACTTCTGTATATATAGAGATTCTTTGGCGTAAAGTTGAATTTGTCTGGTATGTTTTAATTCTACAATGCTGTAGTTGGCAGATGAGTGCAACAGCTTCAGAAAACCATCACGAGAAAGGTTTCAAAGATCGGCAAACTGTCGGTCACGAGGATTTGTGCAAACGTCGTTTGGCGGCAATCAACCCGCCGGCCCCATTCAAACGATCAATGTCCCCTAAATGGCATCCACAGCACAGCTCAGGCCACCCCTGATGGACCCAGATTGTCCCTAAAGTGCCTAAACAATGGGTTTCCTTCAGAGTAAATCAAGTCAAAGTCTCGCGGGACACGGGGCTCATTATTCCAGCGTCTTGTTTCCCTAATGACGGTAACCCAGTGGACTCAATTACGGCGATTGCTGGCTTATTTACATTTTGCTCTTATATTGCGAGGAAATGCGTGACACGCGATGCTTCAGGGAATAATATGGGGCTGCTGAAAATGAGACACGTTACATTTTTATGCAATTTTCTTTGATTTCCTTTTCCGCTATATACTATATACTCTATATCGAAGAAGGACATTTTTATTCAACTTTTGATGCTATGTCCAAACAATGAATTATTTTTAACTTACAAAGATTCACAATTCTGAATTTTCTGCATTCTTTTTCCAGGCCTCGTTGATTGGTTTCGTCAATGATTCCTATTCAAGAAGCCGACAAGAGATAAAAAAAAATGTAACACCAACGAGGTTGAGGAAATTTTCAGGTACAGTATTCTCAGATAATTTTCAAAGAGCGGCGGAAACTTCACTAAATTTTCAAAAAAATTGTAGTTTTACAAGTTTAAGCTAGAATTTGTCTCACTGTCGTACTTTAATTTAGAGGTTTCCTCAGTGGAAGGGATCCTTTCTAGCAGTGCCAGACTCGAGGATCTCTCCAGGATTCCCCCCATTGATGCACAGAAAAAGTTCTTGCGAAATACTTTGAAGGTTTGCACTTCACCCAGCACAGACTCCGATATTGTTTTTCTCCCTTGAAGCGTAGCAAGTCAAGAAAGTAATTTTGTCCATCAAATTTTACATTTCGATTCTGCTGAAAAAAAGAAGTAGGGTCCGTGTTTCTAGGAATAACGACAATAAGCCATTGAAAAAATCTTGTTTTTCATAATGATGTTTTAAAATATTATCATGAATATTAGCCATTTTAAAAATATCCTCCTCATAGCACCCAGAAAAGTTTTTAAATCAAATTGCCGGAAGACGTTCTTCTGTCATTTCGCAAAGATTACATTATATCTGTTGATTAAATCTTTCTAGAACTGAGATCGAAATCGTATTGTATTTCTGCCGATTCAATCTAACAGAAATTCAGAATAATTATTCCGCCTGTTGTTATATATATATTGGAACTTTAAGTTTCGCAAGGCATTAATTAGTTTAGCAAAAATTTCCTTGCAAACGTTCTGAAAGTAGTAAACTCATTGAATCTGCTGGGCATGGTAAAAAAAATTGAGTTCAGTTTAGGGAAGTATAATGACCTTAGAAATGAGTCAGTTTTGGAACGCATTGCGTAAAACGTTGAAAGCAAATAAATAAATGCGAAGAATTCTCTTCATGAGTACTTTCATTGCGTCTCATTTGCTGTGTGTTCAAACCGGTTTTATTTTCTGCAAAAGAAAAGAAGTTCTTTAGAATATTCGGTGGGTTGAACGAGGAGAAATCGTTCGAACCCAGGTTTATTCGTACGGGAGAACAGAAAAGATTTTTTTTTTATCGTCAAAGAAAACTAAAATATAAGGAGATTCGGAAAGTTTATCCACTCGAAATCATTGCTCAACAGAAGACGTTATCCTGAGCATTGCGGGGATGAATTTCTTCCAGCTTCGAAGTTCGTCTGAATAAAAAGACCACCACTTTTTCTGCTATATAGAGTCGGAAAACGCCCCTTTGGTAGGGGGGTGGGTTTCGTCTTGCCTTTTCCTTACCAAGGAAGTAGAAACAGATCGGAGAGGCCCGAAAAAGAAATATATATCCGGGGTCTGAGCGAAAAACAAAATCGACGGGGTAAAAACACGGCCGGGTGAGCATTTGAGCTCCATTCTCGTGAGAACCACCCCAAAAAAAGAGAAGTCCAGATAATGGAATGGGTTTCATTAACAAAGAAATAGGGTCTACTTCAATTTCCGTCCCCAAAGATAAAAAGTAGGCAGAAATAAATTTGCATGCCATTCGAGCTGACGCAAATTGCGACGACATATTACCATGTTCGTAGAGCACGAAAAGAAATGTGCGTTTGCAAGAACATTAATTTTAGCTTAGGTGTGTATCTGTCTGAGTGATCAATGTTGAAGCACAACACGTCACATTAGTTTGATCCGACTGAAGATATTATTGCCCCGTTTTTTGCGAATAAAAAGGGGTCTTTCACTTGTGATATTTAAATCTGGAATAATTACGGAGAACTCAACATGACCATCCTGGGACATGCAAATCCTCAAAGTCATAAACTTTTCTACTCACGTCACCTAATTTGCGGCAGTCTGTCCTGGTTATCTGGGGATAACTGCTGATGTACTGAATTGATATTAATTCATCAACAAAATGGAAATTTAGTAAAACTGACGTCGAAATTTGCATCCCTCAGATCTAATCGTGCTCGGGCAGCACAAAAGGTTAAATAATGCAATGCTTTCGGGCTCAGTTTGGACCCTCAAACAAAACAAAAACTGAGAAAATAAAACGCGAGGGTTCAAATGTTTTTTGCTTTAATAGAAAAAGCAGGAAGAGCGTGAGCCCGAAATTTAATTGAGTCGAATGACTAAGAAGTTACTGGAAAATATTTTCAGCATATTTGACAGAATACACTCCGTTCATCGACAGAACTTCGAAATCAGGTTTGGCAAAGGGATTTCTGCGCATTGCCAACATAAATGAATCCCTGGATCGGACATGCACAAATTTTCTTCTCCAAATTAATGCTCATAAAATTCGCTCGTCTAATTCATTTTCCTTATCACGCCGTAAACAAATCATAGTGGGATCCTCCCGTAATTAAACCAGCATTCATTGCGAAAAACATACACGTATGAAGCATCTGAAATAAATTCAAAAGCAAAAATATGTCAAGTTCATATTTTTCAATTTTTTTCCGCTTCAGTACTGGGTCCCGGCAATGGATTTTTTTCGCCGTTGTGAAAAAATTCCGTCTCAGACAATGATATTTTGTGACTGTTACCGTCTTGGTCATGAGCGCTATGAAATGAGACCTTCTCTAAATTCTAAACAACTAAGAAAAGTGTATTCCAGCTAAATGTAAAGGAGATAAGAAGATCCAAAACCCCATCCTTGAATTAAAATGCCTTGCAGCTGAAGGAGCTTTTAAAGCACCATCGCGAAACTTATTCCCAACAAGCCTGCAGAATTCATCCTCTGTATATACTGCTCCAAATACGGTCTTCTTATCTAGGCCAAAATGAACCCTTCCTTATTTCGAACAGCGTCGAGTAATCGTGCAACAAAAAAAGCAAAAAACAACGACTTTGAACCCCATGGATAGGGGGAAAAGAAGGAAGGGATCTAAAAGTAATCCCATGCAAGCTCTCTTGAGCTGCAGACAAGAACGAAATAGAGCCGAAACGAGATCCGCATATATCCTGCAAACGGGGGCCTGAGGTCAACATTACTTTTTCTTTTTGTGTTCTTCTGAAAATATATAAAAGCCGGTTACTACCCTGACCATCTTCAATCTTTTTGTTTGTTCTCACGTTCTGTATTTTCACCCAGTTCGTCCATGTCATCAGCAGCACAAAAACATCTGTTTGCTTGCTGTCAGCGTGCATAATGACCAACTACGAAGTCGAGCCTTTCTTACACGAGGTTCATCGCGATGCGAATATATTCAGTCCAAATTTCAACAGACAGAATCAACTATTTTATGACCCTGCACAAATTAGTGAATACAGTATTTCTAAACTATGGGGAAATCACCGTGAGATTTGTGTCTGCCCGAGTGAATACGCCTGGGAGGAAAACGTCGCAGAAGAAAATCACAGTCTGAACATCACATGGCATGAAAAGCACCGCAAGAAACGAGTCAAATGACCGAGTAATAAAACTCATTGATCTCCGAACTATTGCTGAGACGATATTGAAATATAGTATTTTGTGTTTTTCGGAAATTTTGGACTGTTCCAGTGTGTAATAGTGAGGATAGAATGAATTAGAGCGAAGTTCATTCCATACGATATTCATATTTTCCGGCATCAACCGTATGTGACATTCTTTGAATATATTCAAGAAAATATGTTTATTCGATTATCATAGGTGAATAAAACGAATTTATGAGGGAAAATAGACAGTGATTTTTCTTGATCACTGCATTTGAGTGACGATATAGCGATGCCTTAAAGACCCTGAATAGGAAAAAAAACAATCGGAAGAATATTCTTCCATTTATCCGCTGGTGTAAAAACTGCTTGAATCTCTATGAGTAAAAATCGGAAATATTTTCGAGATCGACAATGTGACTTCGTCTCACAAATATAAACATGTGCAATTAAATGTTTTTTCAAGTGATTTTTGGCAGTTTAATGTTTTTGGTTATTTTTTCCAGCGTGTCTTTATTCTGTCATAAAAGCAAAATAAAAAGTTTCGATCTGCATGATGGTCAGTTAATCGGTGATGAAAATATTTTCATTCTTAGAGTAGAAGAAAAACAGAATACTTTCCCACATACTGCGATTCATTCTCCTGCGGTTAACTCTTCCTATTTAATAATTGTCTCAAAAACTAAAATCTCTGATTGTAATAGCCATTTCAAATAAGGTCAAGTATCTCGACTAAATTCGAATCACTGTTCGAGAGCTTTAGCAAAATGAAGCGTAGCCTAATTGCTAGCATGTCTCGTAGTTTTTAGTTTGCTTCATTTGAGCAGCGCGCTCCTTCAACTTCAAATCCATTTCTTTTGCACAATGAAAAAGACTACAATATTCAATGCATCTTTTTTGAAAATTCAGAATGGCTGAAAAATATTCGTGACCGCCCGATCGGAAATAGACGCGCCGTGATTCTACTAGCACACGGAGGAAAAGTCGTAACGAGTGAGAAACGAATGAAATGAACCAGAGAATGGAATGGAGAGTTATAAAGAATAAGCAAAGGAAAGAGAGAGAGAGAAGTGAAAGATGGAGAGAGATAAAGACGGAAAATTGTGGAAACAAGCAGGAGGATGAAATCTTTTCTACACCATCCTTAGACAGCTCTCTTGCTTCTATGCGCTCAGGTATTGCTCACAGTAGAACTAAGTGGGTCAAGCGTTGCTTCCGTTAAGTCCCGGACGATATACTACTTGTTCTCTGACTGCTCATTCTATATCTTCTTATTGTGACTGTATTCAAGGATGTTCCATCTGCTGGGTTCTACTGGGTTCTCATCTTCTAATCCAACCCAGCATCAGGAGAACCACCAAAAGAAATGGCTGCGTATATCTCGGCAGCACGCTCCATTAGAAAAGCATCAAATGTTAGAATGCTGTATATTTTTATTTGCTGCATCCACGTTTCCACCGAGCATGATGTCCCTGAACGTAAATAAAAATCCATCATGAAAATCAATTTTGAATTTTTGTAATTAAATTCTGTTTTTAGTGTAAACGGCATTGACAAACACAATTTTGTCACTAAATGTCACTAAATAAGAAAAGAATGCTTCATTATGCACATCAATTTTATATTTTTGAACTTCAATTCTGCGTTGAGTGTAAACCGCATTGAAAAATATGATTTTGACACAATGACTGCTACAGCTCGTTTCTAGGGAAATTATTAGAAATAACTGGAAACATTAAATTTTCGCTCAGTAATTGCCTTGTGAGGTGATTTTTATTTGATTCTCTATTTTTCAAATTAAAAAATGTCAACTCATGCATTCGTTTTATTCATGCATTTGTATTTAAAGAGATGCTTTTTCTTTATAATACCAACCTATTGAATTAATTTTTCCCTCTGATATGCCAAAATGTGTTTGAATAACTGTGTGTGTGTGTGTTGCGGGAGGGGGGGGGGGGGGGGGGGGGGAGAGCAAGTTTATAACTTCTTGACACTGACAATAAAAGGCAAAAAAAGCTTGCGTATAAATCAACCAAGAGCTATTCATTGAAAGTTTTGACATTCAATTTAATTTTGGACGAGAGAGCCATTTTTGTTGCTGAGTCTGAATCGTATTCTCCATCCTCAAAAATGTGACGTGAAAATTTCATTGAGAAAATGCCTCGCATCATTACCAGCATTTTTTTTAAACATTTTTGGATAAGAGCAGGTTACGATGACCAAATGTAAGTAATGAGTATAAAAGTTATGATGCGCCAAAAGCCACGTAGGCGAAATGGCGCGACCCCGTGAACAACGAAGGAAACGTTCCTGGATTCGGGAAACTATGTTGTTCATCGAAGGGGAAACATCAACTTTCCCAACATTCATGAAGAATGCTCGAAACTTTTGCAACGCCAAAATTAAGCAAAAATCAGAAGGTGGTGACATGTGGAACAGCTAGTGTTTGCCTCACTCTATATACGTAGCATACTTGTGCGCTGCATGTACATACGAATACCCTGGCAAACTCTACGGCAGGTTCCTGAAGATGAGATGTGATGTGACTATGCTTTCAAACAGCACTGCATTCCTTCTGCCATCACGAGAACATTCCTGTACTGTCCGATTTCACTTTTTAGTCCTTGCTTCTCTGTCATGAAGTATTGTACAGTATTCACTTGAGTTCCTCGTGCACTTATTTTGTTTCGAAATTGATAAATATGAAGCAAGATGCGCGACGTAGGCAGGTATGACATTTTACAACTTCAGATGCATATTTGATTCCAATTGACAATTTGGACACATTTTGGCAACGAAATCATCAGAAGTAATGCAGATTACTACAGAACCTACACTACACAGAATAAAAATAATTACTAATTCGTTTAATTAAGGTTCGATTCAAGCCGAAAATAAAACGATGATGAATTTTATTGTCAAAATATTGCAGTTTCTCAGTAGGTAAAAATCGGGTGCGCATGTCATTTGGGGATGGATTTTTTGAAAAGTTTAGTGTGAAAAATTCAGGTGTGGACATCGCTCAAAGGAACATGGAGCTTGAGTAAAGTCAGTTATACAAGCACAATAAATAATGCAGTTTAACTAATAAGCCAAATTAATGTCGTGTAAGTTTTCAAAGTAATAGCTATACTGTATTCTGGAATAACTTTCCGAAATCTGTCTAGCCTTTTCAGTCTGAAAATATGCACAGTACGCAGACATTTTTTTCGCATATGTCAACGTTTCAAACAGCGACTCTGTTGATGGTTTGAATTTAATCACGGTTATTCAAAATATGACTTTTAGCCATGTTTGTTGACATTCCAAATGCTGCAGGAAAAAATTTCTTGAAGAAAGACGGGCCGTGGGCATCAAAATTCGGAGAACAAAATAAAATCCCCGTCAAAAGAATTGTATTATTCGAAATGGTCTACAAACACTCTCGGGACTTTCCAAGTGTTTTCCTGGTGTTCATCCAATCAGGAAGTCATCAAGCCAGCATGAAGAGGCACCACGACTTCCTCGTTGAATATCAAATTTGTCATCTATTTTCGTCACGCGTCTCATTTTTGATGAGACAAAAAAAATATAAATATTCATCACGAAGGTGAGAAATGGGAATAGAAAGTTTCCGTAGCTATCCCGGAGAACAAATATTGAATACATCTTCAAGTTTGAGGACTTCTGAAAATACTCTTGTTCAATCCAAATGAGTCATGTTCTTCGGAATCAAAAAGGCGCGAGATGTTTCGGGGGGAAAACAAATTGAGCGTTACGAGTTTGAGAAATTTTCAACAACAAAACTTTTCCCCCCGATAAACATAAAATTAGATGCTGACTCTCCAACATCAGTCAAGTGCACAGAGGCATTTTTGCTCACGAGTCTGAATCCTACTCTCCATCCTCAAAAAATGCATTTCGACGAACATATGTTTTCATCACATGTACAGAATAAAAAGTTAATTTTCTCCTGCCCACCCAAAGCGTAGTGGTTTCCAGCTTTAGACCTGCATTAATTTCTTCATCTGAAGTTTATCCATGTCCCGGAAGAAGACGAAGAAATAAGAGGATTACCCTTGATATTAAGCTTTCAGTATCTCAATTTGGCAACCGAGGTCGAAGATGGAAAACCCTGTGCATTGCTAAACAGTGCAATGGACTCCCCACACACTCAGGCATTCAGCAGTGGGCTTGTTCTAGCGCCAAAGGGCCCGTGGGCGGGTTTTCTAGACTTTCTAGAGCAGTGTTCCCCAACCTTTTTATTGTGTCTGCGGACTGGCGAATTGACTTGACATTTTTGTGGACTGGCAAATTTCCCACAAATTTTCTGCAGTTTTGCACAACTTCTGTAGACTTACGAGTTCTGCTCCTAAACTCTCAAGTCTACACGATAAAGCTGCATAAAGCTTTCTGCGAAAGCTTCATGTAGGTATTTAAAAAGTTCCTGTTTCTTTTCAAAAATCAAGATCCAATGAAGCAGGGGTATAGTGGAACGTTTTCAAAAAAGTAGGGAGATTTCTGTTGAACGAAAAAATTGAAATAATTTTTCCAGCATGTAAAAATTTTTCGAAAGTATAATGAAAGGAGAAAAGCCAACTTATGTTTCTTCAGGTAATTTCCACTACGATTGCTTTTGAGGTTTCAGATGAAACCTCAGCTAACAAATTCATTGCTAATTTTCTTATTTTATTATGCTGCAGAAAATTAATCTCAGACAGGCAAAAAATTTCTGTGGACTGGCTTCGGTCCGCAGAAGTTTTTTGAGAAAATGAAAATTTTCAGCATACTAAATTTATGAAAAGTAGCAATGAAGTCCATTGTCTCTATTTATAAATTTTGGAAAGACAATGACAATTGAAGTTATCCGATGAAAAATAAAAGTACCTTTTCCTCCTAACAATGCTTCAGATAAAATTCCACCCGGAGTAAATTATTTATTTTTTTCATTCTGAAGAACATTTCTTCTTATTGGTTCTCAACTTGAGTTTTGCAAAAAACATACACTTTTTAAATACATGCCATAAAGTCTTCAAAACGAAAATTGCCTTTAGTCTGCAAACATTTCACGAAACTTTGCCAGTCCACAGAAATGTTGTTGGGCATTTTCTGGGCTGCCCTTTTTTTTTGGAAGGTCCGCAGGCCCAAACAGGTTGGGGAATACTTTTCGAGAAGTACTGTACTAGAAATATTGAAGAAGGCGCCGAGATTGTTTTTGCGTAATTTCATCAGGACGCCCTCCATGGTCGGCGGGCCTGCTATATAGGGTTCTGATTCCAAGTGCTGGTTGTAACTGACATGCGTTTACTCTGCTTGATGGGTCTTGGACTCCTAGCTTGGAGATAGAAAAGAGTCTGCAATTCTGCGTCTTCCCCAGCAAAAGCGTCCTTTGGAGAGAGGGACAATCAATTACTATCCAGTTCTGATGCGGAACGATCTGCATCATCAAACAGCGCTTTGCAGTCATTTTGGCTCAGGGAGTGCAGATAGTCCGAGGAACATCAGGTGATGTTGGGATAAGCACGAATTTCACAGACGAGAATCTCTCAATTTACAATGCCAAAAAGGGCAAAATTTCTCCGGGCTAATTCTTATATGCCATTCATGATGATGATATACTGTACACTCATCCTTTGTTCGCGTTCGAAACATTTGAAATGATCCCCCTCGTCCACGTAATCTCATCACTTGAACCAATTACAGAAGCTAGAAACAGCAAAAATACCAATAAAACGCGTCATTAAAAAAATTAGATTGATCCATGATTCATTCTATAAAGTTTACTTCCTTAAATGTGTTATATTTTTCAAAGAGATTATTTAAAGTCTAGCGAGTTTCTACAAGATCAATGTTCATCGCACCAGAAAAAAACGAAAACTACAATATAAAACTGAAACTGTAGTAAGGATTAGTCGTGTGTCTTAGGAATCTCAGGCTCATGAAACAAAAGCAAACATCTTCATGTTTTACGACTCTCTGGAAAGTAAAAAAAAATGCAAGATATACAGTACTTCTGCAGAATAATGACGAGCTTTATATTTTGTCGTGATTTCCAGAAATGGTTTTAAAATCTTTCCGGAAATGCCCCGTAAAGAGGGTAACCTATATTTTTGAAGGCGCTCCTGATCGGGAATGGAGCGGAAGTTGAGAAATTTTATTATTGAAGAAGATTCCTAAGAATTGTTTGATGAGGTTTTATCGCAGTTTTCTGTAGATTGTCGTAATGTATTCTTAAAAGATCAATAGCGGTGTTACTCCAGATTTTTCAGAAGCCTACAAGATGTCATGGTAGAAATAATTGTTTTTCGATCAAGCCTTGCTTTTATATTCTAAAGAAGATTGATTTTTTTTAAAGAGCAATGTAGCTCAAATTGGTCTAATCGTCCACCTGTGATGACGTTTTGTGGGAGTCTCGCCAAATCTTTGAAAAGGTCCTGGATTATAGCGTAATTTTATGTTGTAATATTTTCTCTCACTTGAATAGGGTTACTTTTTTCCTAAAAATAAACGAGATTTCTTTTGACAGCTCCATTAGGCTCCAACGAAAATCGTTTGTCACACGCTTCAAAGAAGCAATGCCCTTTTGTCATCAGCCTCTCCCCCAGGAACTCAAAAGATTAATAAATTCCACACCAAAACGTATCTTGATCCTCATCAGAGTACTTCCAGAAGTTAGCGGAGTCTCGACTGTATTGTATATCAGGCGATTGAAGAAATGCTATTCCTCATCCTCGCAGATTATGTACGACACCCATGGACTTTCTTGCGTTAATTTTTGAAAGCAAAAGTGCGTCATATGCACTAGTAAATAAGGTAACAGCAATACCGTGTATGAAAATTAAATATACACAGGTGGACGAGAATAATGATGGCTTTGCGCACGCAAGTGACGATCTAAAAAAAAAAAAGGAATTCCTATTTTTGTTCACGTGCGTCTTTCTTCTTTGAAAATACTGTACGTCAGGAAAACAATCAGAAGAAAATTATTTCATCATTTATATTTCAATTGTTTTCTGGAAATGATTTCATTTTCAAGATTGATCCAAGGAGGGAACAGAAAAAGAAAACGTTGAGCCATTATACTGGTCCTGCACAACGCAGGAAGTTTCTCGTGTGGTGTGACGTCAAGAGAAGCGCTCCCAATGCCCGTCACTTCTTTTGCCATCAATGCTTAGACAACGAGGATCTTCAAAAGCAAAAAATAAAGAAATAAATGTGTGGAATGCTGAAAAAAAATTAGTTATTCGGGAGGCAAAATAAGAGTGCATGAAAAGTAGTCCTTGTTTTGCGCATTGGGCACCCGAATAACTGCGTAATCACGAAATTATCCTTCCTTTATTTACGAATTCTATCTCAAATAAACTGGAATGTTGCACTGTAATGAATAATTAAAAAACCATAAAAATATATGTTTCTGATCCCTGCTATTTTAAACTCCTTGGTTTGATTTTTCTGTTGTCTTAAATAATTACTTTTCATGTTTTGAATATATTACCTTAGACGTCTCTAAAGTGTTTCTATTTGTCAAACTTATCATTGTTTGTTCTAGAAGCAATTATTTGAAAAATTTCTTTGGTGAGGAGATTTCTTGTTCCTGTTACCAGGTTGACTTCAATAACTTCTCTAGCTCTTATAAAAGAGTTATTATGTATTCTGTATTCCACAAGGTGTACAACAGAACAATCAGCAGCAATACAATGAACAGAAATGAGCATGCGTAGCAGTAAGAACAGGTGTCTTTACAGACTTTGCGGGACTTGATTAAGCAATTGTGGTCAGACTCAGAACAGACCTTATGCCAGAGAGGGTTGCGTAACCCTTGGTGGGTGACTTGGTGACAGTGCACATCCACAAGGACAGGAAACAGAAAGTATACACAGCTGAACAAAACATTGTCTGCTAGAGGTGCAAGGGAATGCCAGAAAGTATTGATGACATTGTGCAAAAAGGATGTTCACTGTAGCATTACACAAATTTTATAAGGTAATACTTTTATTTTCTTTTTGAGACATAAAATTGATGAAGCATATGGCTTTATTCAGCATTGAAATGGAAGAGATACGTAAAAGTTTACTTGGATTTCTGCATTATTTCTGCTGCTGTGTTCAATTTCAATCCAGAATTGTATACTGTACTGGAATTTTCAAACCCATTTTGGACTCCTCAAAAAAAATATTCCGCATCAGAAGGGCGTGAAAAAAGCCGTATTTTTGTAAAATCCTAGGAAATACTCATCTTCCAGCCAAAATTGAAAGTTTGCATCTGAATTACTGAGAAAAATTTTACATTTGCAAGAAATTCTTTTACATAAATAAAAATATTCTACGTATAATTGAAAAATATGCATCAAAACCCAAAAAACGGCAGGTAATTGATTTCTCCCTCAGCTGAGTCATTGATCTAAAATTAGAATTTCTTATGTGACTTATTGCGCATTTCGTAAAAAATGTTCGCACCACATCGTTGCTGAACCAGACTCCAACTTCTGACTGTGATTCCTTGAAACCCTGGGCTGGAAGCTCAAAGTATTATATAGCGTTGCGCCCAGGAAATAAATAAATAAAAACGGACGGAACCCACTGGAACCCCGAGTGTTTCGGAAGACCGCAAGCAGTACAGGTTTTCTCGCTGACGGCGTGGCTCCTTTTTTATTTTTATTACTGATCGATAAATGAAGAGTGACAGGAAAACCGAAGCTTCG
This sequence comes from Notodromas monacha, assembly GCA_905338405.1. Taxonomy (NCBI): domain Eukaryota; kingdom Metazoa; phylum Arthropoda; class Ostracoda; order Podocopida; family Cyprididae; genus Notodromas; species Notodromas monacha. Next base: position 29,721 of record CAJPEX010001387.1, on the reverse strand, counting down.
AGACAACCCTGCCCCAGAGATTAAGTCTTTTTTTACGCCTTCGTGCTATTCAATGGCAGCAACGCGACGTGCACTCATCTTTTCCCGCAAGAACGATATTTCGCTGAGGTATATTGCTTTCGTGTGCTATGCCACGAAAACCTTTCACCCTTCAAACGAATTCCCGGAAGAAGTAACACCAAAAAGGAAGCATTCAAAAAGAGGGGGGGGGGGGCGGGTCTAGCAAAGCAGCGGCTCTGCAAAAAGTGATCGAAGAAGAGGGAAAAGAAGCAGCCATAAAATAAATAAAAATGCCTGCCCCAAGATGCCCACCAGCAATAGTGAACCCGGTGAAGGATTCCTTTACTGATGCTCAGCTTAAACAATTATTGCCTCACCACTCCTTTTACCTCTTTGATGCAAGTACTGTACTGTATAGTACTGGTTTTAATCTGATTTCGTATACCTCGTTTTTCCTTTTTTTTTAAATCCCCCGAGTAAATCCGAAATTATGATGAAAAAATTCAATTGATGAAGAAAGAAAAGGGTCCTTCTCAATGCAGTTGACGCACGCGAGGTTTTTCAGACGCAAAACGAAAATTTCTTTTGAAACTTCCATGTTTTTTTCTGAAAGAAACTACACTAAATAAATTTTTATTTTATGAGCAAAGAATAACGGAACACCGATGGTCGACGGATGAAGAAATTGAAGTAGATTATTTTGATGACGACTTAAAGGCGAGAAGGTTCTACCCTTTGAGGTTTCTGTAGTAGCCATGGCACAACAAAAGCTTCGCATAAAATGTCTTTGTGGTTTTTACGGTTTCATCTCAGCATGCATTGCTCACGAGACAATATGCCGAGCTTCAGTATTAATTGTTAGAAAATTTGAACATTTTATTAGGAAGGTACATAAGATATGGCGCGAATAAAAATTCTTCACGATCCGTTATTAAGGTTCAATCTTTAGCAAAGAACATTTTCAATATTTTCTTCGGCTGCGGCTTCCACAGCTTCAATAAAATAAGCAGTCATTAATTAGGTTATTGCATTTACTGTATTTTAAAAACTCCGAAGTAATTGTTTATGTTAATACTTCAGCAGTCCAGAACAACAACAAAAGACACGTTCTCATACGGGGAATGACGAGTTATTGATACATGACAGCCAAAAAAAGTCTCATCTTACGTCTTCCATTTCATAAAACAGGAAACCCTCCCGAGGTGAACTTAATTTTCAAAGCAATTGGAATTTCACTCTAGCAATTTTCTCTGTATGTTACACAATTTGTTGTGAAGAAAGCGAAATATAATTCATTCGTATATATAAGCCTGCTGTGGGCCACAACAACAAATCAATTATTTTCATATATTAGCTTAAATCAATTTTCCTTTGCTGAGATACCGAATCCAAATCACGATGGAGTGATGCGAATTGCTATTCGGTCATGAACTTATTTACCGTGCTTGACCAAAAAAATAATAATAATAGGAATGCTGAGCATTCTCCATTGTTCAATTTTCGAGCGATAATTTTCATGGGATTGAGCATAATTGTCAGTTCTTTTCTGTGGCAGATATTCTTAAGGAAATTACGCACAGAACTTTAAGCTCGTCCCTTCTTACAGGAAATGCTGGAAGCACATGAAAGACTTCTATTCCTCTTTACCACACATGCAACACCGCCACGCTTCTTCACGGCATGTCCGTTCGAATATTTCTCTTCCACCCTGATTCTCGTGTGTGTAAGGAGAATCGACGTCTTCATCTTTATGGAGAAGTTCATTGAGGAAGAAAAAAGGTTGCACCATTCCGTTTCCTAAACCTTCATATCTAATGGATATAACATAATAACGCCGAGAATTTGTTAAATACTTCAGTACAACTATGGATTGTTGGATGGGCAGATAATTTTACCCTGATGCGTGTCAGCTGTCGACAGTGGTGGAAACATCATGTTGAAATTTTCTATTCAACATTTTGAAATGTTTGAATCACTTTGTTTGAGCGAAAATTGGAAGATTATGACGGAGCGCCCGCTTAATTCGCTAGGCATCCTTCAAAAAATAATATTCAGCAACCAAAACTGGTCGAAATAAGTATGGCTTCGAAAAATTATGCATCTGAAATATACGTGCCGTTACTATCAGCCATGTTAAACATGTTGAAAATGCTGTTATGCAATTAAGTCAAACCTGATACCTTCACAATACTTGGTATATCAGCAATTTTTGTGCGACGTATTTTTTGTTTGTAAGACGCTTAAGTTAAAAACTTAAATTCACACCTCTGGCTTTGAATTTCGAAAGGTTTTTTCTATGGTTTTCTTTGATTCCAAGACAATTTTCAACATTTAAATGCATGGTGTTGCATTTTATTTGATGAACACATTTTTGTATTCCATCATTCAGGCGATTTATTTTTATTTTTATTTTATCTGTTTGCTGTGGCCAGCAGTCAACGAAGTTTCATCCGAAAGAACATCGTCCTACTCACTGCCACCTCAATGATTACCATCAATTCATCATTGATGGTACTGTCGACCATCTCAGGTACCTTTCTTCCCCAATGTTGCTGGCATCTTATATAGGCTTCGGTTTGGGAAACCATCATTCGAAAGGCTGAAGAGTCTTCTTTGAAGTGCGGGAATGATTACTCATCATGGTAATTCAAGCATTAAATTCCATACTGAAACCTTCGAAGATCACTGGATGGGAACTATACCGTACCTGTATTATTGTCGTCAATTATACAGGGGTTTGACTACGCGGTTCGGGGACCGTTGAAAGAACAAACTGGCGCACAGCATGAGGAAATGTTTTTTTCGCCTTCATTGGTCTTTTTCAATTTCACACCCTGAAAATTTTCGTTGAGATCCTTCAGGAAATACACGTAATTCAAATTATAAAAAGACCCCGGCATACAGATGATTCAAATTAGGAACACTAGAAACTCGAAAAATCTGCCACAAACTCTGAACAATATCTCGAGATGTGGACTTTTTCAAAAAAATTCTCAGATAAATGGACATTTTTTCTACGCGTTTTGAAATATAGAACACATTGAGCTATTTATATCCAAAAAACGAGGCGGAAATTTGATGCTATAATGCGTAATAATAACTGGCGATTTTTGTGATTTTTTCAGTTTTTTTTTCATAACCTGTAAATCGCTAATTATGGCAAGAAGTATTTTTGTTTCTTCCTCTTGAGCTAATTTTAATGCTAAAAATTAGATTCTGAGTGGTTCACTTGTGCACCAATTATTTTCTGCACAGTATCTTGAAGTTCACTTAATTTTTTTTTTAATTTTTGGGGACATTTTTCCTAATTTTTGGTGAAATAGGAGAACCAATTGAATATTTTCCTATAGAATTATATGGGAAAACGTGATCCAACATACGGACGCGTCCAGATACGAAAAAGGCGAAAAATCACCAATTACGTCCGCATCTCGGGGCCCCATCGTACATTCATAAATTTGATTCATGCAAGTAGTTCTGAATTGCAGACTAATCTCTCAATATCCGCGGAGCATTGAAACGACAAGACTTTTATTGGTCCGTCGAGAATCGATTTGTGGAAACGGTGAGTATTTCCAGATTTCCAGAAATTAAAGAACTTACTTGCGAGGCATCTGAATAATGTCCTGTGCAGAATCGGAGTTTCGAAGGGGCAAACGCAAAAACCATCTGAATTTGATGTTCCTTCTGTTACAGGACCGAAAGAACATCGGGAATCCAAGACCCGAACGCAGTCGGCATCCGAAGTACAGCTCATTACCAAGGGACCGACGGAATCTGTAAACGGAAAAATGGCATCATAAAAATGATTCGATTTTCCAACCGTTCTTGGCATTTCAGGAATCGAAAGTCCCAGTATATAATAAGACGTCGCCATTTAAGGCGAACATTACGGGTTTAACGACGGAAAAAGGGCCATTAAAAAACTTTTCGTCGTCCACAGCAGGCGTTATGTGGAATTCTGAAATTCTGCCCATGAAACGTCTTTCACACCACAGAACTGCAGAAATCATATCATTTTTTTTATATGTTAGTAAATAATGCACCCGTCTGAGTTCGCTGAAAGTTTTCCCAAGAACTTTTTGAGGGTGCGTAGAATGAAACTGTCAAAAGTTGAATAGGCGAATAAAACAAATAATTTAAGAAAAAGAAGTGAATGTTCTCTATATACGGTACGTATCCAGGACTTTCAACCGACGATAAAGAAAAATCTTGTGTATTTTTCTAGAATTCCTTCGAAGGTGAGCCTTCTCCATATGTATTATATAATAACCAAACTTCTCCCAACATAATTTGTTATTATAAATTCTGGGATTTTTTGTACGCGGTTTAAAAATTTACAAAATATATTTTTAGGAAAACAGTCATTCAGAATAAAAGCTGAAAATTCCGCGTTGCTGAAAAATACCCGATAAATTCCTGTAATGCGTGCTAATACCAGTGTAAGCCTCGGCAAGATATATAAATTATTTGAGAAATTGTCAACAAGAATGCTACATGAAAATCAGAAGCGATAACAAAACGTGCTGAAATTGCCTCGTCCTTCGACGCTTGATTTCGCTTGAAGTTCACCAATGAAAGCTCCACGAGACACATGCTCGAGCAATATTATTGATGGGTTTCAAGCGTAATACAGTACAGATATTGATGTCGTGGAACCATGAGATTTCCAAGCTCATAAGGTATTTTATTGGGAATAAGTTTGCTCACTCCCCGACCTGATTTCAGGCTTCCAACCAAACTAAACTTCGCCAACAACAAGTGCTCAAAAGTGCATGAACATCCGCAGGAAGACAAAACGTAGTTGCTTTCAGTAATGATCAACGATTTACCCCTTATATTATTAAGCATGTAAACCCCCAAGCAAAGACACCAGTTTTCCGAAAAAACGAGGAAATTCCCGGATATTGACAATTTGACAGACGATGACTACTTCCGGCGATTTCTACTCTCTTTGTTTACCGTGAGTTAAAAAAAAAAGAATCTTCTGATGAGATACTTCTGAAAATTTCACAAATTCTTTGAAGATAATTATGCATTTTATTAGCGTAATTGTATTATTTGTTCCTGAATGTTGATGAGATGCGTACTTTCTGAAACATGAAACCATTAATCTTCAGAAAACACACAAGGAATTGATTTAAGCATTTGTGAGCATCAAACGAGAAGGTACAATATATTTCTCTATTTTTTTTTTGAGCGAATGGGGAAAACACGCAGAACTTGCTTAAACATAATAAATTTTCTCCCATTGCCATATTATAATTTTCAAATAATCCCTTTCATTGATGAATTGTGAGTTTTTTTTTTTTTAGTTTCAGACTTTTCAGAATTATTTCATTCAACGAAAAGTTTTTCTTGATTCACGCTGGTCGTATTCAGGGAAATGTCAACTCGTGAACATGCCATACTTTTTCAGTAAAAAATCACGAGCTAATCAGCGCAGATATTTTTCCAATTAAATACTGTATGTCTAAATACTGTACTATTTTTTGATCCAGCAGGTGTTAAAAACACGCTGATATCAATGTTTTATATGAACAGCCGGGTTTTAGCCGCGTCTGAAGAAATTAAGACGTAAGGCAATATTTTGGACCGTAACAACATGATTAATGCAATTTATCTTCACTCGAGCCAAAGAATTTTCGTATAAATTAATTACAAATGATGAGATTAAAAACAGAGGCGTACTCAGCACGGATAGAATGAATAATTCAGTAGAACGAGGCAGTTTTATTTGCACTCGCATTTCCTCTGATTAAAACCGCCTGATTAAACGAATGACGATCGATCATCATTTGCTTGTTTTCGTCCACGATCGAGGTAGTGTACTCGTTTACCCTTGTTCGTCCCTTAAACACTTGGCATATTTCAGTTAATGTACCGTGCAAACCATGTTCTTCCTCGGGGTAAACCATGGAGCACGTAACGCAATAACAGTACACAACAGCGCAAATTAAAGCTATTCTAAATCGCACGTGTCTACGTATAAAATGAGAAGCGAGAGAATCTGATTATTGGAGCTCCGACAGTTTATCGAGAGTGTTCGGTTTATCAAGACCATTAAAAGGGGATTTCTCGGATATGAGATAATTTGGCATGATGGGCTCGTCTGGAATGTACGTTGCATAATTCGGGATGAGCTGCATAACTCGTGGAAATGCAATATCCGGAGAACGTTCGATATTTTCAGCTTGTTTATTTGTTCTGATCTGGGGAGACATGGAAAACTTTCTCATTCCTTATGAAAAAATCATCATTTCATTGGATCATCCTTCTTTTGATATGTTTGAAACGTCGTTGCTGATGAAAGGCATCGAAGAGAACTGGGTGACATGGAAAAATATTTCAAACGCTTTTGCTGTATTATACCTGGAAATAGCATTAGTTGTTTTGAAACCCAAGTTCAAATTTTGAATCCTCTAATCTAAGACATTGTGGATTATAAATGAAGACAATTCGAAGGAACATCTTCTCATTTTATCCTTAGTTAAGCCCTGACACGTGTAGCTTCCGGCCGACAAATAGACAATAATGAAAGACTTTCTGCGCAACAAATACAAAAATGCAACCATTGAAAGTGTTTCTTTGAAACAGCTTCGTCAGATATATCCATAATCTCACTAAGGACGTTTCCAATGATACAAAAGAATCCGCAGGACTTAGATTGCCTACAAAATCCTCAAATATGAAGGTGTGTCCGGCAAAACTCGATTCCCACGCGCAAAATCTGATGATGAAAAAATAATGGAATTGTCAATAACCCGAGCGGATTTCCTTCGGATGCCAAAAATGATCCTCCTGATAATATTGAACACCCAGAAACGGCGGGATCTGGAGGTTATTCTAAATTTACTGCTACTGATGAATGCAATTTAGCTGAAGTCTGCCTATATAGAGGCCCCTACACCAGGGTACGGAGAACATATTGCATATATCGAGATTCAGATTAACCGCGGGATCTGGAGGTTATTCTAAATTTACTGCTACTGATGAATGCAATTTAGCTGAAGTCTGCCTATATAGAGGCCCCTACACCAGGGTACGGAGAACATATTGCATATATCGAGATTCAGATTAGCTGAAAAATCCTATATTTGTAGTATAAAAATGCTTGAGAACAATTTTCGAATGCCATCGTCAGATCGTGGATTATTCTAAACTCTCGCTTCATGAATTTCCTTGCAACGAGTTCTACATGAAGAACTGATGTAATTTTGCGATCTCTTCGAATGTTTTTGCCCAACGCTGAGCACATTCCAATATTCATCCTGCCCATCGCTTGGAATTTCATTCCGAGTGTCTTACACACGGCTGGAAGGTTTGAATGAAAATCTTTAAAAATGCTATCGCCCTTTTTCTTCTCCATCCGCGCGGTACTTGGACAGCGCTTCAGAAAAAAAAAACCTTACCGTTTTAACGAAGTAGAAGGAACCTTCCTCTCTAATATGTACGTGTACACAAATTAGTTTTTCAAATGCCGAGGTTAGTTTTACTAGTAATGTAACATTACCCACGCCAAGCTGTATTCGAAAGAGGGATTTTACGCTCAATTTGAATTTTTTTCACCGTGATATTGCACAGGAGCTTCAAATATTTACGAAAAATCAGTGCTTAAGCATATATCGGGTGTAATTTTCAATCGCACGAGGTAAATGAACCACTGTCACCAAGGATTGTTTATTTGTCTCTATCATGAGTAAAAGCAACAATGAACGTTATTCATTTCCCAGAATTTTTTTCTGAAAAGTTTTCCGCGTGAGCAGAATCGAGTCACCAACTTCAACATTTGAAAGAATCTTTTTCCCAGAGGGCTGAACATATCCAGAATAATGCACAGGAGTTCGCAATTACAGTGTATTCATGGGTAATTTCTTCAAGGCCTTTTTTTCTGGCGAACATTCCAGACGTCCGTCGCGAAAAAAAAAATGGAATTTTCCGAAGTTTCTTTCCATTTTCTCCCTCTGCGAAGAAAGTTGAAAAATGCATCGATGGAAACTTACCCATAAAAAAAATCTGCATATAGCACTGGAAAAAGGAGAGGAAACATTATACCGCTTTTCTGATCGTATATCCGACGAGAATCCGCCATATTTGTTTCCCGAAATAAAAAAATAAAACAAAAAATACGATGAATATTGTCGATCCAGCCTACTGGAAAATCTCCGTCGGTTCCGGGGAAAATGAAATCTAGGCTCTGCTGGCGAATGTATCCGTCTTATCGCCTGTTTCCTATTTGCCAAGAATAAGAAGATAGGAATCCAGACAAGGTCGAGATGAAAACAATAAAATCGATTGCGTGTGACCTTGTCTCGCACATTGAACGCGTGACCTTTTACACTCTCTTCTCGTTGGGTTGGGTTTTTCGTGCCTCTGCTTGGAAATTTCGTTCGACATTTTACTCGTTATTATTATTTGAAAAGCGTCGAAAACACCGCAATCAACAGCTTAACCGTCTTTTATTTCGAACTTATTTAATAAAGGTGCTTCTAAAAAAAAAGCCATGATCAGACCTTTTGGCGTCATATTTCCCAGAGCTCAGTGACAAATGCATCACGTGGTTGGCGAAGCAGAAAATCAAATACAGTACATGTGAAATGTACCACGGGAGAAAATGAGAAGATGTTCACTTCCTGAATAAAAACCCTTTTCTCTCCGGACGCCAATTCTTTCCTCATCCACTCCATTCTTCCTAACTTTTGTTAAAAACCCAAGTTTCCAGAGTCATGAAAAAATGATTATAATCTTCCATCCCGTCGACATTAGAAGCAAAAGCCTCCATTTCTTGAAACCCATTTTCGCTTCGCAGTTTATTATCCTGAGGAGAATTTATAGCATATTTGCCGTATACCGAAAGCGTATACGCGTTAGTCAGCTTTTACGTCAAGCGAAAAAACTACTCTCTGAAAAAAGCTACGGAATCCGCATAGAAAGAGGATGAACCGGGAAGAATAATGCGAGAAGTACTGAAGGAGCAGTACCAAAGAATTAACTTCAAAGGAAAGAGCAAATAATAGTACTGCACTGTATATACAGTACATATGGGAAATGGCGAGTTCGACTCACCTTCCATGTCGTCGTCCATGGCCGAAGTCCGAAAGACTCCTGTGTCAATACCTCGAAAGAGCAGTGCTACCAACGATGACAGAACTTAACTGAGTCAGCGACGACAGGGTTTCTTCCTTTGTTTTGGATTTTTTGCAGAATATTTTGAGGAAATGAGTGGATTTTTCCACCCTCGTCAAATCTACTAATCCGATTCACTAGCACTGCATCAAATCTGTTTCATGAGAAAACTTCAACGAATTGTGTTAGAAAACCTACTTGTTCAGAAATACTTGAGGGGAATATGTTCAATAAATATGTATTCCTTGATATAACCCTCCCGAAAAATTTTCCCCGATCGAAAATAATTTCTTATAGCGCATGGAGGCATAAATTCATCTATTTGCTTCATAAAACATTCCTCCGAAAAAAGTAAAATACTGTACCTGCAATACGCATTTTTTCTCTCCAAAAGCGAAAAAATCCTGTGATGAATAATTCGCGTTTTCATCGACGAAAATGAAGTCCGACAATCCCATTGTAATGTCCAAAAATCCCATAAAATATAAAGAAAACCGAATATTCAAACACATTCAACGCTCGTTTTTCTTTTTCAAAATATCTTTGCCGTCGGAGAATTGCCTCAACTCGTTTCTCTGCTTAAATTTTAAAGGGAAATTTCCCCACTAATCCAGCAGTTTATTATTTTCTTCAAAATTAATTCTTCCACCTGAGCGTAAATTTGTCGTGCGCTTTCCCCAACGGAGCAAATCCTTCCGAAAAACAAACCAATTATTGCCGAAAAAACTCTCTAAATCGATTTTCGAAAATCAATTCCACCGTTTTTGAAGTGCCGACGTTTCTCTCATGTTAGGACGGGAAAGAGAATTTTCTATTTCTCCTATCTATTCATTTTTTCTTCAGTAATGTAATTCATTTCGGAGAGTTATTGTTCCAAAATACGAGGAATGTGGTTTCCGGTGGAGGAATCTCGATATTAATGATTAAAATATTTGTGGCAAAAAGTAGGACAGAAGGGTTTATCAAATACTTATTCACTTGAAAAAAAAAAACCTTGTGAAGTGCGTAGGGTCGTGAAATCGGAAGTTTCTGAATTATCCAAGATCACCCTGATGAAAAAAACACACACTCATACTTTAATTTCAAGAAGAGTAAGAAACNGACTGCATCAACTCGTTTCTCTGCTTGAATTACAGAGGGGCATTTCCCCATTGATTCAACAGGTTATTATTTTCTTCAAAATGAATTCTTCCAACAAAGCGTAAATTCGTCGTGCGCTTCCCCCAACGGAGCAAATCCTTCCGAAAAACAAACCAATTATTGCCGAAAAAACTCTCTAAATCGATTTTCGAAAATCAATTCCACCGTTTTTGAAGTGCCGACGTTTCTCTCATGTTGCGAAGGGAAAGAGAATTTTATATTTCTCCTGTTTAATCATTATTTCTTTAGTAATGTAATTCATTTCGGAGAGATATTGTTCCAAAGTACGAGGAAATGTGGTTTCCAGTGGAGGAATCCCGACAGTAATGATTATAATATTTGCGGCAAAAAGTAGGGCAGAAGGGTTTATCAAATACTTCTTCACTTGAAAAAAAAAAACCTTGTGAAGTGCGTAGGGTCGTGAAATCGGAAGTTTCTGAATTATCCAAGATCACCCTGATGAAAAAAACACACACTCATACTTTAATTTCAAGAAGAGTAAGAAACGCTCAAAAACCGGCTGTGCGCCAAATTTCAGTAATTTTTCGGAGAAACTGGGACAAACCCGTATATAGAAGGGATCGAAAAGAGGAAAGTCTGCTCGAAATACGAGTACAAGTAGATTCCTAATCCTGACTTGTGAGCTGCACAAACCCAGCAGGGATCTCCATAAGCCTCGCGATCAATCACAAGCACCAGGGCATGGGCCCAGGGAATCCGGGTGCGGGAATCGCGTACGTCGAGACCCGAACGGGATCTGTGCGAAGCACGGGAAAATTGCCTGAACCCACACCGGAACTCCTCTACAAAGACCGGGTTCTGCTGCGCAGGGAAAACAGCACCCCAGCACCCGGCCCGTGGGGCCAACAGCGCTCTTATTCCACCCAGCATACGCGGGGGGAATGCATTAATGAAGTTTAGATGGGTTCTTTTCCGAAGCTGGTTGGAACAAAAATGGAGAAGTGGTCTTTTGATGGCGGTCTATGGATAGCATAAGGCAAACGTCACGCATCTTAAAATACGTAAACGCCGAAAATTGTTATGCTTGCACAAATATTCAATTGCAGGAAAACCGTCTCTTTTAAGGCTGCTGGCTTCTTAAATTGACATTGTCCTCTATCTTTTCTGTTCCTTCGGAAGACAAGGTCTTAGCATATTACCAAGTCAATCATCATATGCATGTACTGTATTGGTGAATATTAAGAAAATGACAAAGGAAAAAGATGAATAATTTTAATACAGTACAGCAGCTCCCGAGCCGTAAAAATAAATCCTGATCGCAGCAGACTTTTCTCCACATGTTGTCCGGTTCCCTACAGCTCGTTGGCGTAGTGTGAATCCACAAACGGCCGTCTCCAATTTATTTAGGTAGATGTCGCTGCACATTGCGGGTGCAGGTTCAAGTTAGTTTTCTTTTAAAACAGCACGACACAACGGGTTGCCACGCGTATACAATATTTTCGCCTTTGTTGGTATTCTGTGCAAAAGGTGGATTCTTTATTTTTTTTATAAAGTATCAATATTAATTGAATCATGGCTTCTATGTTTGCTTATCACATTAACTGGCTTCCACAAAATCTTTCAACAATGAGGATGAATAAATCGATAACCTTACTCTATTTGCGGGCTTTACTGCCATCTGCCAAAGAACATTAAACTTCATCAGTAGTAACAATCGCATCAAGTTCTAAGAAAGTTTTTTCTTTGAAGAGAGGAGAGACAATGCTGACTGCAACAATGCCTGACAGACGCTGTCACTCACACTCACGTCTATAGTACTGTACTCGATTACTTGCGAGCGATACAAGCAATCATGAATGCCATTCTGCATTGCTGAAACAAAACTCTTCAAACTTTCGACATCGCATTTAGTTGCCCTCCCAGTCTGATGATAAAACTTGTCAAGAACACTTTTTCTGCAGTTCGCTTCGAATCTCACTGATGCGTTGTTGTGATTCCCTTCCATGATACGAGGGCTACTATAGAAAAGGTTGATACACAGCCATTTCAGATCGCACTTGGCACGGAATTCTCCGGAAACTGAGAAAACGCGGAGAGCATGTGGTCCTCATTTTCCCTCGCGAATAAAGCTTTCAAAGAGACTTTATAACGCCCAGCATGATCCCAAGAGAGACATTACATTGCCGTACACTTATTGTACGGAATGAATTCAGAAGAAATATTTTTTCGGACCAAGAATCCCCAGAGAACGACCAAGGCCACAAGAGTGCTCGAGTCGAAAAGAACTTTGTCGCTGTTTTATTTTGATACGTGTTTCAAGAGTTTGAAAACCGAGGGAAATTCAAAGAAAAGCGACAGGGTCACAGATTATTTATGAATGCCATCAAATGACAGGAACGATTAGGTGCTGTTGTTGTTCATCGACAGCAATGCGATGTTTTTCTCATCATCTGCGAAAAGTCTTCCGGCTTTCATACAGGCGCTTTCTGAAGTAAATGCATTCGAGCTTTTTGAGGCTTTTTGCGTGGAAAAACGGAAAATTAATTTTGGCGGCCAATTTCCGGCTTCATCGATTCCCTAGAAATGAAATTATTTGTGTCATTATCGCCATTAGTTTCCCGTCGGTGCACGCGTTTTGCGACGGCAGACAAACTTTACAAGCTTATAGAAGGAATTTTTTTCGTTGCAAATTTGAGGCGCAAACGAATGTTCTTCGCCAAAGCAAACCCTCAGGGGTTTCCCGAATGTTTCTTGAAAAATGATCATATCATACAGTACGTTTAATGGAAAAAAATCCGAAAAAATGTGATCCTTTTCGAAAAAGGGGAAATCGAAAAAAGATGTTGATCCAAACTCCGGAATTCCGCTAGATGAGATCTGTACGAATAATATAGAAGGAATCTCGCCGGAAATGTTTCTTTGAAGTACCATTGATGAATATGATGATACAGCCGCATAAAAACTGAAATTTGAGTTGAAAGTTATTTTCAATGTAAAATACGTCCATTTCGAAAAGAGAAACGCTCTCGATGCATCGTTTTTGGAGTATACACTTGATTACTTTCCTATACATATACAATTAATGAGTCGAAATTGGTGCGAGGCGCTAGTTCTCCTTGATTTAATTTTTTATGTTTATTTTTTTGGAAAATAATTCAGTCAAGGCATAATTCAAATGCCAAGTGGACCATTTCTCGCGTGTAAAAGTCTCAAGGAAAAGGATATGACTTCTCATATTGGGAAAAAATTTGTTCGCAATTCAGACAAAGAAGTTGTCCAAAATTTTTCTTGAAATGCTTTGTCATATTTCAAGTTGCGTCTTATTGTTACCAAAGATTTAAAGGGCCACTCAAAATACTGCAACTATTTGACAAAAATCAGGTTGCGGATTTTTTATCTCTCTTCCACTATAATACATCACTGCTCGAGTTGAAAATTCGTCAGCGAACCCGTACTGCTAAAATTCATCAGCAGACGAGGAAATTTTGCCACGGCGAATAAGTTCGCCGTTTATTTTGCCGAATTCCGTCTTTACTCTGCCCTTCCAATGCCCCAGCTTCATTTCCCAGTATAAAAGATTGTTCGAGCGTCAGAGTCACTCTCAGAAGGAATCTGTCCCTGAGCCCCTATTCTCCCACAGTTTCTTGTTGTTCTTGCAGAAAACAGCTCGCCTCGCTGATTCATATCCCAACTTCTTTGGAAAACCCAATTCAGTGCGAGATCTCACTGGATGCAGACTTAAGCTACCAAGGAAACGATCAAAGACAGTCTCGATTGAATTCCGGCCTTCGCGCGAAGATAAACCGTGATTTGATTCTCCTGCGCTGGTTCTTCTCGGAGACGGGTGTGGGGGTCCGCTTATTTCCGGGACCCACGTGAAAAAAATTGCGGGGGAACTGCAGAAGCTGCAGCCTAATATATATACGCATATATTTTATGTACAGTATATATTTGTACGCAGAGCCTTTCTTATTCGTCGTGGGAGAAACTGAATACGGCCTCTCAACCTGAAGAAGTGACGGGAAAGTTCATTAGAAGGGATCCCCCTGCCGGCAACAGCAATAAACCCAGGAGTTCTCGGAAGGCAACGGACCATGACGTAGATTCATGATTCCTGTTTTTTTTGAGGGCATTGGAAAGTTCAACTGGAAAAAGCTATTTTGAGAATCTGTGAAAAGAGATGGCGTCAAAAGTGTCCGTGATCGAGATTTTCGGAGCTTTTCCTGATATTGAACGACGGAAATGTTCCGCTTTAAGAATTTGTTCTTGCCTTCTCCGACCGAGAACTTTCCTCGTTTTTTTTTTAAAAAGCCAGAGTGTTTTTCTTTGAAAATTTATCGCAGGGAAATTTCAAATAAAGTCGGGAAATTCACTGGATGTCTTGGTTCAGGAAGGTGAATATCACGGCGTAATGACAAATATTGAAATGTGTTTCCAAATTGACCTCATATGATGTCAGAAAATTCGCGCAAAAAAAGTCTCGAAAACTATTCAGTTCATTCGATACTTTATGAGCTGTTTTTTAAATATTTTATTTCAGCAGTTCTTAGATTCTGTTGCTTTTCTGAAGGTTGTCCTATCTTATTTCTGGAATGATTTGATCTCGAATAATCTGAGAAAACAACTGCATTTATTCGCTCAGTATACGTGAGGTCGATATAACGGATAATTACGAATATTCAAGTATATTTCCACAATAACCTGATATGATATTCAAAAATTTGAAAATAGAAAAATCTTGAAGACCAACAGATTCGATCACTCGATGCTTTCATGCGTTTTTTTTTGAGAAATTTCCATTTGATCAAATTTTTTGCTGGTTCTCTTGCTTTACCAAAGATTTGCCATTCTAAAAAAATAATAATTTGATTTTCTTCACGAATATTTCTGATCTCAATATGTATTTTATTTGCGTTTTCATAAACATTCAACGTGATTTTATTGAATTGAACAAATTCAACTAAAAATCAAATATATTGCACTTTTTTTTCGGATGACTTTAAGAATATATTGAAACAGTTGATAGAAGCTGAGTTCCATGACAATAGCTCGAAAATTCTACGACTCATCTATTGGTAGGAACTTTGAGACGGTTTTTTAAAATTTTCGTTCACAAAATATTTTCTGTAATGAGAAAGTATACTAGCCAGACAAAAAATACTGTGTCGTTGGACAACGTCACTGAAAAGAGGCGTTTGATCAACAGTGCGTTACGAATCCCGAGCTCATCCAACTTTTGCGATAATCGCATTGCCAAGCTTGTTGATCAGTATACACAGGTCTATATATTCTTCATCAGCGAACTTTGGAGTGCGGCTCTCATCGTCGTCNACACAGGTCTATATATTCTTCATCAGCGAACTTTGGAGTGCGGCTCTCATCGTCGTCGTCATCATCCTCGTCGTCGTCGTCGTTATGTTGGATAGCTTCTTAATAAACCGACGCAAGGCTCGTCGCGCCAGAACAAGGACGCCTCTTATATACGAGGGTTCTAACAAAAGTTCTCGAAGTCGACCACAAGCCGTCACCTGAGGTGGATAAAAATTTTTTTATTGGATTCCTCATCCTTTTTTAACTTAGAACCAATTTTTTTCTTCATTTCTAGACAAAAATGGAAACTGGGGGAAAAAAATTGAATGAGTTTTTTCTGGTGATATGCCCACCCATTCCAACAGAAGTCCTCAGAGTCAACCACAAACCGTCACCGGAGATGGACGTGAATTTTTTTATTGGATTCCTCATCCTTTTCTGGCNTAACTTATTCAAAATTCGGACTTTGTCCCAGCTGATTTACTTAGCTCATATTTATACATTCGACTCTTCACTCTCTCGCGAAAAGAACTTTAATTCTTACCTTCAAATTCAATTGCTTCTTCTCCTAAATTTTTTCATCCATTCCATATCACATTTTCAGCTTTGTGAGTTGTCTGTTTGACATATCTTTTTCTCACATCTCTTGCTTTACCAAAGATTTGCCATTCTAAAAAAAATAATAATTTGATTTTGTTCACGAATATTTCTGATCTCAATATGTATTTTATTTGCGTTTTCATAAACATTCAACGTGATTTTATTGAATTGAACAAATTCAACTAAAAATCAAATATATTGCACTTTTTTTTGCGGATGACTTTGAGAATATATTGAAACAGTTGATAGAAGCTGAGTTGCATGACAATAGCTCGAAAATTCCACGACTCATCCATTGGTAGGAACTTTGAGACGGTTTTTTTAAATTTTTGTTCACAAAATATTTTCTGTAATGAGAAAGAAGACTATAGTCAGACAAGAAATACTGTGTCGTTGGACAACGTCACTGAAAAGAGGCGTTTGATCACGTCACGCAATGCTTAGGGCTCGAGTAGGTTGAAAACGCTATTAGCGTAACGGTTCGAACAACTAGTCATATGTGTCCAGATATATAAGAAGTAGTCGCTTGAAACCTCACGCCGAGAGTAGCAGCAGGTCATCATCCTCGTCGTCGTCGTCGTTATGTTGGATAGCTTCTTAATAAACCGACGCAAGGCTCGTCGCGCCAGAACAAGGACGCCTCTTATATATGCGAACTTTGGAGTGCGGCTCTCATCGTCGTCGTCATCATCCTCGTCGTCGTCGTCGTTATGTTGGATAGCTTCTTAATAAACCGACGCAAGGCTCGTCGCGCCAGAACAAGGACGCCTCTTATATATCCTCATATTACAGCTCGGATGTGTTCTGCGATCGACTCAACTCATTAGTGGCGTCGCTTCGTTTAACAGCCAAAGCATTCACAGAACCACATATTAGAAGCAGATCAAGCTCACAACACCATATATACTTATATTTGTACCGAACATTGAAAATTCGACGCAGAAACGATCGCGAGGTGCGCGTGGCATGAAAAAGAACAAAAGATCATGAAACCAGTGGTGCAAGTCATGGGTGTAAATATTGGGAAGTAAAAACCATTGGGCAGAAAATGAAAAATGCATACAATTAATTTGAGGCAAAATATAATCTCTAGACACAAGAAAGTATGCATATTTGCGTGAACCTAAATTTAAAACAGCAAAAGTTTAGAAGGCAAAATAAAAAATGTGTGAGGTGCTACACTGGGTGAGTTGTCACTGTGTGACTTCTTGGCTGTGCAAGTTGTCATTGTGCGAATTATTGGGGAATTCTCAAAAGATACTTGTTACCACATCCGTGTAAGTCGAGTACAGTATTATTTACTTAAACTACGATGTAAAAATAAATTAAGCCGTGTGCATGTATCGGACGAATCTCTCAGTTTTATGGGAATTCTCTCTTTTTAAAAATCGCACATTGAGCTTTTTATTAACTTTTTGCATCTAAAATTATTCCTGGAACCGGTATGCACATGGATTTAAAAAGTTGAATCTGATTACACATACATTTAGTCTCGTAACATACTAACCACGGATACGGACGAAGCATAATGGACGAACAGCATTGAAAGATGTCGTGTCGAGACTCGAGATGCGATGTCACTTATAATTGGGCACGTCGTATAGAGATGTATAATGATATTCTTCATTCAGGATATACCTGTACTGTATTCTTTTTTTGTGTGCTTCTAATTAAGCCACTCTCATGATCAATATCAGCACAAACGCATCACCTGTAAGCTTACACATATGACGCACTGCATTAGCCAGCAGAATCTCTATAACGACTGTGATCTTCGCCATCATTTGCTGATCAGCTGAAGACGAAGCAGACAACGATTCAGAGAATAAGAAGAAAGCCATAGTCGAAGAGTTTATAAGTGGGAAAGATGATTAATACTGTACTACCTTGGTTAATACGATGTTGAACGATTCCCGGAAAATACGTCAGTATATATATTTTTTGTCATTCCGCCGTATGAATGCTTTGAAAGACTCTTGTATCCAGATTCAGCACGAAATCGCTTCTGGTGCATCTGAGATTTTTGGTATGAACTCCATCATATCATCACACAAAAGGTTCTCTCGCTGCTTTCAAATGAAAAGTATTTTGAAAATTTGAAGTTTTATTTCACGAGAGATAACTTTATTCCGCCTTTGTTTAAAATTTAAATATAGATATTGTACTCGCGCGTTCAGATAGCGGATAGTATCTAAACGTGTATCCAATAATTTCGATTTTTGCAGAGGATACAAGTTGAAATGAGTCCATTGAAGAATTATTAACATGTCTTTATTGAAAACCAAATCAAATTGATATTTTCGCTGGTCCTTCGATCAAGAACATTAAATTTGTTCGTGGAGAATTCTGGCAACTTTGAAATTTCATTGAATCTTCCGGCGTTATAATATTCTATATTACGTTATTTATCCCATAATAAATTTTTCTTTGAAGAATATTTATCTAAATCATGCATTGCATAGGAAATCAGCTTCAATTTAAAAATAGGAATATATCACAGAAACATTGAATTGAAGAGGAAATTAGCATTTTCGTGTTCTCTCTCGATAGGATTGCTTGAGAGGCTCATCAGCTGGATTCCGCAAATAAGGTCTGAAAAAGGGTCATAGCTGGATTACAATTTTAGATCGACGTACTCGAAAGTTCGTGTTTTTTTTATATTACTGGAATACTTGCTATTATCTGAAATCTTCAGAAAAGCAGGAAATACAACGGCAAAGACTGCTCCCATCCGGAAACGGGTTAGATCTTAGCTCTAACTCATTCTACTCGTATACTTTATTTTTCGTTAGGCATAAGGATGATGCTGAATACGATAGTCTCTTCAGAATTCAGAACGTTGTCCACTTGGGATATCCTAGCAATTGTCTCTCCAAAAGTGTCATTTTACGTCTTACGATGAGATAGTCATCACAGATTTCGTTGTCTGAATCCCTTTGTTTTACGGATTCAAGTTTCTTTTTAGTCTTTCTTTAACCTTAGCCAATTTATGTGTTGGTGGAATTCGACCTCAGTCATGAGATGTGAACTGTACGTTTTCAATAGTATTGATGATCTATATAGAATCTAAACACAAAAGGTTCAGCATCGTGCTGTTTAGAAAATTTATTTCTCCAATTGCTGAAAAGTAAAACAAGAAAGAGATAAATTAACCCAACTTGATAGATTTCATTTTCTGAAGAGCAAAATTGAAGTTAAAAAAATTTTAACAAAAAATTGAGGTCTGAATCATCAGTAAGGATTTGATAAGAGGGACGTCACTTTCACCATTTGGAGAATTACCCGTGCATCAGTTTTATTCGATTTTTCTCTAAATGCTGCATTTATGTTTATTTTTATCATGGCCATAAAATGCACAAGAAAAATTTGAAGATAACAACCTTTTGTTTCTACGAAAGCCTTGGAGGGTTTTCTTGGGCTTCGCGGCTGGAACGTTGTTGAAATCTCGACTTGTTTGCATGTTTTCTGTAGCTGATCATGGTTCATTTCCGGAGGAAATTGCAGAAATTGCCTGCAGCGAAGATCTTCGAAATAAATTGCGCATGTTCTAGAATCTAGTGTAGCTCTCTGAATGCTTTCTGCCTCCATCGTATTCCTGGAGAGCAAAAAAAAGTATTCCATTTTTTTCTCAGAAATCGATCTGGATTTTTCGACGTATCATAAAGTACTTCCGGTTTTTACGAATTTGTTTTTAGCACTCAGCCGTTAAAAAATATAATCAGTTGTGTACTATGAAGAGCTTTTCATTCCTAGTTTTAAAGATAGGTTCGATCATGAGTTTGTTTTCCGTTCTCATGGGACTTAATCCCTAATACCGCCTATACTGTATGTGGATATTGGGAAGACATATTTTTGCTTCTTTGGCTCAGCAGTCACATTTATTTTGATGTCCTTCGATGTTATCTCAATTGACTTGAATTGTCTTTTCGAATTTCTAAAACCAGTATCCGAATAAATGGAGGAAAAGTGGTCTCTTTGAAGTTTTCGGGATACTGATGATCGTTTTTGAGTTGGATATCAGAAAACATGTTATGTGCCATCTCAATGACGAAAAACCTCACTTCACGTACCAAAGTTGATCTCAAATTACGATCTAATTTTTTTTTCGAATTCCTGCACGTATATCTCACTGTATCATGGACATTTTAAAATAAATAAAACATTCCTCAATATTATAAATACAGCAGATTCTCATTAGAACAAGGCGTTTGGCACCTCAAAATAACTTTCTTAACATTGAACAGGGACTTTAACGACAAAATTTTTTTTACGCATTATTTTGCTTTAACAATAATATTCTATACGGCTGTACCATTATTTTGAAGTAAAAGTACTTTTCTTTCAAGAACGTTGTCTTTTCTTTTTCCTTGTGTTCATGCCCTCTGCATTTCATTTGCTTGCAAGCTGCGTATAATCCCTTGAAAATTTCAGTTCTCTCAATTTTGGAGTCTTAAAAATACCCCTCATTGAATGTAAAAAATATTGTGGGTAAGAGACATGATTATGCTTGAAGAAACTACAGTATTCACAGAGTGATTCATAGCGTAAAAGAACTTTACATGGAAAATATAATGGGGAGTGATTTGCGAATGCAATTGCTGCTGTCAAAAGGACGGCAGTTAAGTTTGAAATGAAAACCATTATCCGGCCTCCCACGAATGTTTCGTACCTGCGATCAACATTAATAAAAGAATGAATACAATAAATTTCTTTCATTTTTTCTGGAGTAATTCAGAACTTCCAGGAGTGAGGAATTCACCTGTACATTGTTAATATGAAAAGCATTTTAGAGATTCAAAAATATTTTCCTGATTATTTAGATTGCTCTGATATCAATATATATGTGATTACTTTCTTTCAGAAACTCAAAAATTATCCTCTCACTACACCCAGACGTACGCAACAAATTCTAGACCAATTAAAGAGGACCACAACTTTTCAATTTGCTATCAAACTTCTCGAATGCTTGTATAATTTACGTGTTTTCGTCGTCTTTCAATTTATCCAATCTTCATATATTGTACACACCTTTCCAAAATGTGTATTGCAGACTCCTGGATATGTTAATGTTTTTCTATCTTAATTAAAGCGTCAGCAGTTCATAAAAGTTTCAAATATATTTCGTGACATGAACGTTTTCGCTCTCGAGCCCAAAGCTTCCTTTAGAATAAAAGACTTGAGCAATTTTGCGTAAAAGACATCTGATTATTTCTCTTTAAATTGTATCGGATTTTTTTTTCCATTGCATCGCTCAGCGTTATTCCCATTTTTATGCGCAAAAAGGACTTTGGGGTTGACCGGTAATTTCCGCATAGAACCTCAGTTTTCACGTAGGTAGTACTGGCACTATACACTTTGAAGCAGCTGCTGCTATAGATCAACGTCAAACCTGGCTATGGAATGAGATCGTCAACGGGTTTTCAACACATACACACTCACTGAACACAAAAAAAGACAAAAAACAGGGTTCACGCGAGCACAAATACGATCATGTCTGTGCAGAAGGAATGCTTTCCCCAGACGCGAAACTTTTCATCCCCAGAAAAAGATTCCTTCCAGCAGTGGTTCGACGCACTTTTTGTCGCCTGGACCTCATTACGTTCGCGAAAGAAAAAAAAAACGGCAAGAACACGAAAAAATACTCCTGCGTACACACAAGCTCATCGCTTTATTTCTACAGTCTCATGCATGATGAAAAAATGTATATATATATACAGTATATTTTTGAGAGGATTGGGAAGTGTTATGTGTATACCCGAAAGATCGGTCTTCCTTTCCCCCGACGAGGGTTCTAATCTAATCTCATCATTTTTTCTCGAGCGCAGTACAACCGACAAGCACTTTGAGCACCATGGAAAACAACTTCGCTGCACTTTCAGGAAATAATAATAACAGACTACTGGAAGGTTCTTTGAAGCACTTAGCTCACTTGTACGGTAACTACAGACGGTTTACTGCGCACCGACTCCGAGCAGCTATTTGCCGCCCAATCGGCTGGCTACTTTGTCAGAACTTACCTTTCTTTCATGAAAAAAGTTTTATTAAATATAAATACTGTGCGCAAGACTGTGTTTTATGTTTGCGACCCTCTGCTTTCGTTTTATGCTATGAACAGCAAGTAAAAAGTAATATCAATGAAAATATAAAATAAAAGCAACTAAGGGGTAGATTGACGAGCTGCCGGAGATGGTTCGACACACTGGATGAAACTCTGCTGCTTTCGACGGGTTCGGGATTCAGTTGGCAGCTGTTGGAAATTCGCCTGTTTACTTCTGTTCCTTTCGTGGGGCACCTCAACATGCTTCTTGGACCCGGGCCCAAGTGTACATTCCACTTCAGATGTTCCTACAGTGAGTGAAGGCAATTTTTATTCAGGGTTTCTTTCGCTTTTTGTTTCCCCCCGTATTGGGGAAACGTCCCACGCAGAAACTACTCCTCTGTAGCAGTTCCCCATCCCTCAGAATAACCGTCAGTTTTCTAAGACTTTAGATTCAAAATCAGCAACGAATCAAAAAAGGTCATCGTGTCAAATGTAATACATGACCTTTCATGCGATCGAATCAGCATTCCCTTGGATGCGAGGAAAATTTGTTCTAGGAAATGTCCGGTTCGTCTTTTCTTCGCTAGATGTGAGATTTCCCCCCCGTTTATATATCAGCAAAACACAATTTTTTTTGTCTCTTGAAGAAGCTTCGAGACTCACGGTACTCAGAAATCGGTCTGTATTATACAGTACTTCCAAGCACAATTAATGTCTATGAATATTCTAAAATAAATCACGACGTGATGCGCCATTTTTTATTATTCGAATGCGTGAGAGAACCTTAGTGATCACAGCTGGTCCCTGCCATCCATGGCTAAAATGCGGTTTCTATAGTGGGCAGCTGTGCTTTATTTATGCGCATATGTTTCGTATTCGCGAAAAGAGCGTCCATTTCCCCGCTGCTGGACCTTAGTGATCACAGCTGGTCCCTGCCATCCATGGCTAAAATGCGGTTTCTATAGTGGGCAGCTGTGCTTTATTTATGCGCATATGTTTCGTATTCGCGAAAAGAGCGTCCATTTCCCCGCTGCTTCCTACCTATGATCTTCTACATCGCAGTCGAATTGAGAAAATGCAATTTTCGGATCGTCTTCTGCGTCAGCAGGAGTCGATAATCTCATGTTTAATTTGAAAAAATATGCAGGGTGCATGGTGGAACGTGTTTTCTTTTTGGTGGATTTAGGAACAAAAATATGTATTTAAAAATAAAAAAAAGGTTAACAACCAAATCATGGCGGATCAAAAAAGCGCAATATATGAAAATGTTCATCAGATTTTTTTTTTATATCATCTGCGGATTCCGTTTTCATTTGGGGAGCTTATTTGTAATGTAAGAAAAACATTTCATAGCCATTGGGGATCAGAAATTGCCATGCCGAAAAAAGTTATCCTTTGAGTGCTATTAAAAAACTTGCATTTAAAATATTTTTGGGACTCCCTCGATTTTTTGCGAAAATACGTCGGCTTCCTTCAAGTGTCGACGGTAAAAACTGTATATTGAAGTGTAAGAAATGAGTGAAAGTAGCGAAAACGACCGATTTAAGCTGAATAGAAGTGAAATGTGTTTGTGCTCAAATGTCGACTCGTTTTCGAACTTACTAGTTCCTTCTTGCGAAACATCGTTCATTGAAAATCGGTGCAATTTTTGTTAGGGCCACCCTGTAAACGGGCCCTTAACAAACGGCTTTCCATTGTATTTGCTCCCGTCGCCTAGAGTATTTTAGAGAAGAGAAAAGGGCATACCCTTTTCTCGGGTCAAGTGAGGTTCGTTATAACGAAGCTCATTTGATAACGTGTCTACCGTGTGCCTTGATTCTCTTTGATCAGTCGGGGCAACAGTTTTTGGCCGTAATGTGGAAGTTTTTTCACATTTATCAAACACATCCCAAAGCTGCTGACGGCAGCTTGTTTTTTTTAATATACCTGTATGAGATTAGATTATTTGTTCGCCAAAACTAGTTCCTTCAGCAGGCGTATTCACAATTGATACTATTGCACGATGCTCCAGTCAAAAATTTCCTAATAACTATGAAATTTTTGTTGAAAATGCACTTCATTTTTTAGAAAATGTTTGAATGCTGCAAAATAAGAATCACTCCTCATGATATCGTAAAAACACTCCCGCTCCAGGTGTCAATCAATCGATACGGAGAGTTATGTTCATAAAATATAAAATAAATTCCGAAGAATAGGTTTCGGAAACCTATAACCAAAGGTTCGAAAGCAGTCCGAAAAGTGATTAAGGTATATAATGGTATCGGGATGATGATCCTTTTCTTTGGCATGGGACATTGCAAATTTTGAGAAATTCTTGCGGGATAACCCTTTTTCTGATGGGTTTCCTTATGGGTGCATGTATCAGATTAATTTTGCTTTCCATCCTGAACTCTAGGCACATCGGCTCCGATGAGTGCGTGCAAGCATAATGTGGACCAGCCTCAACACGACCAAAGGAAATCGATGCTCAATCTGACAACATATCGTTTCCCACGTGCGGCAGCGAAGAAAAGATGAATGAAAGCTGGCCCTGCTTTGTTCCGTAGAAAGAAAAGAATTCTCATGCATATAGATTTTTTTGTAGGTTTTTGGGATCAGATTTCCTTCAGTTTTCCCAGCATGCACGGTAAACAGACTCGCGTGTTCTCCTTATGACGCAAAGCAAAAATCTGGTACAGTACTGTTTCTGGGATTTAATAAAAAAATATATGCAGTATCGTGTTTTATTTTTGAAAGAGGGGAATTTCTGAGGTTATCTCCTAATTGAACTTGGAAATGTTTCCCGCTGACTGCCAATTTAGAAAAAAAAATATTGAGAGTGATGGACAGTAATCCAGTTCTTTGATGTATGGTGTACTATTTTTAGATTCTGTTTATTTTCCAAAATTCCTGGACGAACCACGCAATTAAAAGTGTGGTGGAACGAAAAAAGTTAGTTTAACTTTATTTGTCAAAGGAGATACGACTCGTTAATGTTATACGTACGTGCACCGTTCTAAAAAAAATCAACAAAATAATATTCCAAGTTGGTTCGGATTATTAATTGCATAACGGTATGAATTCAAATGAGAGAGTTTCAATAATTTTTCCAGCAACATTTTACAGTTGCATGTCGTCATGTTGAAAATTGTCTTATTCAAAAAATTCCGTGAACTATTGTATTCTGAAGAGATTGAAGAAATTAACGAGACTAAAGCTGAACAAAATAGGGAAATAGAATCATTCCATTGATGGAACCTTTTATGAAATTATGCTTTTCTGTCATAACCACACAGCGATTTTCGGATGAGATTTTTTCCATGACAACTGCTGGGAATGCTTCCGGATGAAAAATTGGTCGCGTGTCACTCATGATTGATCCAGTTTATTCCTCGTCGAAAGCTGTCTGGTCTTCCACCCCACAATTTTCCCAGCAAGCGAGACATGTGTTGAGGGAATTTATCATGATGAAATCTTCCAATAACATACGATCAATCCGCCATACGAAATTAAACAGTTTGAAACCGTTCCGGCATCAGAATCTTTTTTTTTTTTCAAGAAGCGCAGAATCAAAGCGCGATGACTGAGAAACTAAGGACTATAAACAGCAATCCACATATTGAACGTAACATTCAAGGCTTTTTTCCGCTGTCTTTTGTGCGAGGAAACCCTTTATAAATCTCATGATGTTTGATTCATTGAATTTGTGGAATTTTATGGAATTTAATATATGACACTTTTATACGATACTTTCACGTGCAGTTAAGCTCACGTTACTACGTACTTCTTAGTAAGCGCCTTTTATTACAACTACTAACTCATAAGATTGTACCTTAACCTTTTACTCCCATATTAAAATTGCATTATTGTGATCACTTGAGGAAAGAAAATACTTCTGGTTGTGTAAATTTGATGAAGAATGTCACAAACGCTCTCGTTAGGCATATAAACTGAGTTCAAAATGCCTGATCCTAATTGAAATTTGTCTGAAATAATGAATAAGATTTCTGGGCATATATCAGAATACAGTTCTAGTAATTCACATGGAATTATTGAACATCTGAAGCATTCTTCTCATATATACCAGCATTTATCTTAATCTAACCTTCCCTGTAAAATTATTTGAGCTTATCACGAACACTTTCTCGATCGGTGGTTTTATTGATGGAATTGTGACTATAACAGCTCTGTACAGCTCAAGTCATGCAATTTTTTCTGTAATTTCGAAATAAGAGAATTAAGAAAACATTTAATTGAATCCGCGTTTCTGATGTGGTGGAGTCCGAGCATTCAGAAAAATCTTCCGGTTCAATCAAACTTCTAGCCTTCTTCGTGCATTACGTATATGTTTATCACTGAGCTTAATCTGATGAAGGTATGACAAACGTATCATAGCTAGGCCAACGAAAATTATAAAAAAGCTTTAAAAGTTTGGCGAATGACGAAAGTACGCTCAAATTCACGACGAAAAGCATTATATCAGATGGGGAAAAGTTCGTTTCCAAAAGTGTAATCGATTCATTTTTCCAACATATTTTTTCGAATGTAGAGAATTTGACCAATCAAGATGAATCAAATGCATGTCATTTTTTATTCCCTTGATTATTATTTTTTCAAACAATAACATAATAGCTGAAAAAACGAATGTTCATTGTAAAGGGAAAAAAACTGAATGAAACTGGAAATGCGAATCATGCATGACAATTTTTTACTTCTTTGCCGACCAGAGATGAGATTCTTACCTTCCTAGCTGGTAACTCCAATCCCGGGCTCATAGATATTTGCCTTTTGGTGTTTGTATGGAGAAAGGAAAACATGGTACGGAATGAGAAAGCCGCACGGAATTGAGAGACGGTATAGATGGTGTGGGGGCTGGGGGGTCGATACCAGAAACAAATGTTTACTATTGGGATCCTCATGATCATGCAAGTTCCGCACACCCACGGCTCAATAGCCGATGATGGACTCTGGCACTAGCTATAGGGGATCCCTTGAGGCATTTCTCATATATATTCTGAGGGCCGAAAGAAATGGAAATTCTTGGAAATTAGGTACATCCCGCTGAAAGCTTTCACGGAAATAAGTATAACTCCGATGATCTGGCGAAATGAATAGCTACATTTTGCAGTTATATGCTGAGATTTAACGAAAAATCAAAAACGCTCATCGAAAAATATTTTAGCAAAGCCAAAAGTCAACCGAAAATGATTTCGTGCAATATCACTGCGATTCCCAAAAAGTTTTTCTATATCTTCAGCCTGGATACACGTATTCGATTATGTAGGGTGCATTCATCCATCTCATATTGAATTTTACCGGTTAATTCACTCATCTCTCAATAAAAAAAGATATTACCATATATTGGCTATATACGTATACATAATTGTACATAGAAGTTATGTGTGCTTCGATTGTGTGACCTTTTGAAAGACTGTATAAACGAGGTTCTCTGTGAAGCACACAATCGGTACTCGTCTAGATTAAATGATCAATGAAACGTCTCAACAGATTTTTATTTGATTCTACGAACATGATTTTCTTGGATTAAAAAATTAAACTTCTGACCCTGATAACTGCACCGAGTTCTTGAGCCAAAATACTGAACATGGATAAAAAAGAAATGAATGTTAAGAAAAGGAAAAAAAATTTAGTAGATTAAAAAATTAATCTAAAAAACCAAGTTTTCAAAAAGCAAAAAATAACCTTAAATGTGGTGTGCATCTATTTCATTTGTATTTCACTTCTTCCCAACAATCTCCACGCGCACCACGTTTAAGGTTATTTTTTGCTTTTTGAAAACGTAGTTTTTTAGATTAATTTTTTAATCT
>CAJPEX010001386.1:0-59300 GCA_905338405.1 Notodromas monacha | reverse complement strand
GAAGTTTGATTACATTTTATCCATGATTAAGACGGACACCCCACTTTGAAGACTCTAAAACTGCGATGTTTCGAAAATACGAACTACGCATACCCAAATTCAAATTCACAGATGAAATGAATAACTACAGTACTGTAATTTATAATTTTTTCCGCAATGATAAGTTTCATGTTTAAGAAATTGGTCCAAATTTCTCATCAGAATCGAGTATAAGGCACACCTAAACTTATTCTAAACCTTGTCTTATTGAGCACAAGTTATAAAAAATTATCTTTTGGGTCTCAAACTGCTGCGCGTAAATGAGTTGATGGCAAGATGGTGAATTTCAAAGCATAATGGTCACATTAGTCTTATGTGACACTTTTTTTTAAATGCATCATGCACATATTTATAATAACTTAAGCATCAACTGCGCCTTTTTCCTGACGAATTGAGCTCAAAAAGTGGGGTGCGCATGATACTCAAATATACATCAGTACTGTATATTTTTTCTGAAAAATTTGCACATTTTTGGTTCGCACCAAACGCTTTCAGTGAACTTCGAAAAATATTTCTCCAGGCGCAGATAAGAATGAAAAAATTCAATGTAGCACGACTGTATTAAAAATTTATTAGTACACATTAATAAGTTTCACATTTTAGCATTTACAGGAGTATTTCCTAAAATAAACTTTTTGTGTAAGATATGCACAGGTTGCGTTTGGAATGTGGGGATACAATTTTCTGGAACCTACTGTCTGAAAATTAAATTTAAGATGTGGTGGTGGGGTGAAAACAATAAGAGAAACTCTAATTCGAGAAATGAAGTGATAGAGAAGAATATGTATTCTTTTGCAAGAGTCTATTATTTAATACTAATACTAATATTTATACTAATATTTCTTGGCGTAAAAATTGTTTTGGTTCCATGGGACTATCTTCCCATGTAATAATAAAGGGGTTCTCTGTTACCAAATTGTATTTACAATTACTTTTTTTCTGGTCCCTTGAAGTTTTTTTGTTTGTTTGTGGAGATTCCAACTGCATCATATATTTCCATTGATTCGTATCCCCGTGGGATCCAGGGAATTCAACAGGGACAACCTCCAGCGAATGAAGAAACCATAAAATAAATGAGTCAACAGTGGGTAACATTGGTTCAGCCCGGCTGGTATTATTTAGAGCACGATGGTCAACTGTGGTGTCAGGGTTTCAATCTGAGGTTGCACAGGGCATCTACTAAACATAAAACGGAGCCTTGTTCGGCACAAAATATGTACTTCATAGATGACGCTGCTAGCTCCTTCGCGATTTTCCCGGTTTTTGAGCAGCAGGTTGAACAAGTCCGCGCGGACAAGCATTCAAGCATCCTTATATTGCGCCGTGCCCAGCTAAAGTCAACATAATATGGGTACCTTGGAAATTTTTCAATTGTTGCTTTGTTTTATTGTTGGTTCTGTTACTCGTATAACTGGTCATTTTAACTCCCATTACGGGTTTCAAAGTAATCTGAAGTACTGTACCGCATTAACGCCGCGGGTTTTCATGTTATTCATATACTTGAACCGTACAGGCATCTGAAAAACTCTAATGAGCTTCGACCTGCGCTCATACTTTTTGCTAAATACTGGGTGGACCAAAACTCCAAAAGAAAGTGAACTGATTTTTTACTTCAAATAGCTCAGTAGCAAATTGAGATGCAGCAATGAAAAAAACCACCAAATTAAAGCTTGTTCAATTCTCTTTCAAACAATGTGCAGTTTTATGGTCCCAAGTGCCACGACATGGTCACAAGAACCACTTGAAAGAAACCTTCCCCCTGTCAAAAAAGTTGTCTGGAATCAACTTCCACTTATCTCCTGTTCTCCTGGGCTGTTTTCAGGGATAAATTGGGTGCAGGACCAGTGATTTAACCAGCAAACTTCATGCGCTGCTTTCAAGAGGGTACACACTTTCCCACAATTTCAGAGGTTGGGGCAAGAAAGCAAAAAGAGAAAAAGAAAAAACAGAGCAGTGGGAGGTTACTCCATCACTCCCAAATCCAGGTGCAAGCTTACTTATTGCCAGCCTCACAGCTCCTGTGACCCCCTGCAATCATATTTATTTTCTGTGACTGGATTCCTCACAATGGTCAGGTGGATGTGAGTTCAACGTGGTGCATTTTCACAAGTATAGCAGTAAATTTTGATAGGCCACCCAAATCACAGAAGAAAGGAAGAGAATTGTTGAGTTATACATATGGATGAATCCCACATCATCCTCTTTCATTAATTCCAATAATCTCCCTTTTTAATTCCAGAATCAATGAATTTCCTTTTGTACAACAGATTTAAATTTTAGGATCCATCCCTTTACTATGAGTATTCTTCAAATTCATCCGACAAAACTCTTGCAATTTTTTTGGGAATAATGTCGAAAAAAAGGGAAAAACTTTAATTTTGACACTGTATCTGAGTGATACTCCGGAGCACAGACGAGTAAAACATCGTCTCGATGCACAATCGAAAACAAGCTGCCCTAGATAAAAAGCGTCAGTCATAATTTCCTGTAAAACTTTGTCACTATGCATGAACTAATCTATACGAGTACTGCTGTATACGTACCCAGATGCTCGGAAGTACGCGAACTGGGCAGGGTAACAATGCGCACGACCCGTGAATGGACAGAGAACGACACCTAGCCAACTCTGCGAATTCATTGGTTTATCTTGCAGTCATTTTTATAGATGTCAGTTTTCCAATTTGTTAAACGCCTCAGAAGCACTTACTTGATTGGACAAAGAGCGACACCTAAACATATTTGTATGTATAATAACTACTGTTGTAAATATTTCTCATAGATGTCAGCTTTCAAATTTGTTAAACGCCTCGCTTTGACGTCAACATCGGAAACATTTTGAGAATACTGCCTGTATACAAAATACTGTACATGATTAAAGTGAGTCGTACGATACTGTAAACTTGTACAGTATATGATGGACGATAGCATGCTATGCATATGGAAGCAACAAGAGCAATAATGGAAGGGAATTTCTTGAACATACTGTATTGTACTTTCTGTAACGGTTGATTAATCCTTCCTTTTGTTTCCTATAATGGACTTCAGACTGAAATATTCTTGCCGTGGCAACTGTGGTTCACAAGCATTTCTAGAGGCAATTATTATGGGAGGATTACCTTATCCTGTAGCCTATCAAGAACCAATGGTCAGCCCTTATCCTGGTACCCGGTAAACGACGCAGGTTGAAAACGACGCAAGAAGGGCTTACGCCTTTGAAATCCTCTCTGGCGCCGTTCTGAGGTTGCAGTCAGCAGTCAGTCTTGCCAACAATATTTCAGTAAATTAACTGCACTGGCCACTATTTAAATGTTAGTCAATTTACAGTACTTATTGGAGTAATACCATGCTGTGCCGTCAAGTAAAACACTCTAAATGACACTTTGTTGTTTTTTTTCTAAAGGACTTGCATTTTGGACACAGTTGAACCAATTTACCATGAAAAATGAACCCTTGACAACCCACGTTCCACTGTATTTCGTTTTCAGGTGCGCCTGTTGGTAAAACAATCCATTCCATGGGCTAGGGAATTTTGTGAGATCTATACAGTAACACAAAAGAATAACACAAAGTACTGCGTGCTAGTACCAGGACAGTCGTGGAACAGAGGAACCCATCCTCTAATCTTTTTTCTCATGACTAGGGAACCATTTTGAGGGTAAAAATAAAATCTCATTCCCGTAAAAAATTTAGCATGTGGAATTTATATGCTATATATATTTTCTATATTATATAAATACTGTATATATATTTTATAATTATATATTTATATCATTACATCTTTTATAATTTTTCGAAAAGTTGGCATGCCTACTTTTCAGTCAATGAAAAATGCAAAAAGAGGTCTGTTTCTGTGTTTCAGTAATACTGACATTTTTCAAATACCCCATATGAAGTTGCCTTGGAACTCTTGGAAGTAAATTATTCTGGTAAGTTTGACTCAAGATGAAGTATTGATTCGAATTTACACTTTCCCACATTTTCTTCAGTCCTTAATCTGGACAGGCAATATGAACCATTTCTTTCAATAATTAAACAAGAAGCACCTTCTCTTCTTGAATGCCTTATTTTTCAGGATTTCAACAAAAAAAATATGTTCCTGTCCTTTAATGCTCTTTCCAATCCACATTCATCAGGGAACTGAGTCACAGACATGCTGTGGATGAACAAACAATTCTTCAGATGTGAGGCGTGTGCAGGAGAAAAATAAATCAACAAGTTATGTATACAATATCTTCCTATGAATAATGTAACAAAATTTCTGAAATGTGCGGTTTTCAGTTCATTCACTGAAGTATATTATTTTTATGTAAGATGCGTTTAGAAATCCTCAATACACCACTCAGGATTTGAGGTTTCTCACCTAAAATTAGTATTTAAGGTTCTGCTCAAAACCAAGCTAGAATATATGAAGAGCAAGAGCAGAGCTCTTTTACAGTTCCGTTGTTCACGTCACTGCCAATATATGGGATTTTTAAAATTATAGTACTGTACTAAAAGTCTAAAATTTTAAATTTGCCATTCATTTTCATGTCGTTTTCATGTATTTGATTCATTTTCACGGTTTTTTGTAAATCACGTTTTCTATTAATTTACAATGTAAAGAAATTCGTTCACCAATGTATTAATATTCAAGCCTCAAAAAGGGAATAATTTGAACAGTGTCGTCAGCATATATATATGTACAGCAGTTACAGGATCCAGGAATGAGTCGACAACCTATGCCAGCTGTGGCTTATTGGCAACACTGCTCTATATACTGTGGGACTGAAATACAGTACTCGATACGGTATATACAAGTATGCTATATATACATGCTTCCCCTATTTCATTTCGAAAAGAAATACTGTAATACGGTGAATATAAGACAATAAAATGAACTCAGCTGCGACGATATGTACTACAAAATTAATCATAAATTTCTCTAATTCCTCCCACATCTATGCAATATATATATACTGTATATACCTATCTTGGGATATACTAGCTTGACATTTAAATTCATACTACTGCTGGTAGTCAAAGAGCCCAAAACTTCGGCTATGTTGTCATGATGTGAGTAGGCTCTCTCTACAACGATCTTGTCTATGAGGATTTTCTCTAAGCTGCATAAAGAATTTTTTTGGTCCTATATGTACAGGTATTATTGGTGTATACGAGTATATGGGGTTCCCTACCCAGCATGTTAAGTAGGGGTTGTCTGCAACAAAATTCTCTCTATATATGTCAATTTTTCCTGGTCACTTGAATTTCGTTGCCCTCCTATAGATATGTATAGCTGCATCGCGCCTTTCGAGTTTAATTTTAACAAACTGCATGAATGTATATACTGTGTATGTCTGAGAATATATTTCTGCAAAAAAATATAAGCGCTTTCCGAATGTGAGTTGTTTGCATGTCATTATTTCAATAATTCCAGAAATTGCCCACATCGGACAAAACTATAAGTACAGCAAGTAAAGCCTTTCGGAACTATAGGCTTACACACGACAGAGTCACGGCGTGCATCAGGAGCTTCTGGCGTGCTTCAATATCGTCGTCAGTTCGCGGATGACGACTCGAAACGCATTCATTATTCCGCCGACAGCATTCCAGAATCAAGTGCTGAAAAACTGGCTTCACGGGCTAGAAATTCGAAGCTTCTTCGAAACAGTGTCATCGCTGGAAATCGAGGCGTTGATGGTAACGGGAAGACCGGAAAGTCCGCCCGCGCGTTCGCATCATGCGCATCAAGAGCCATCCCATCAGTCGTATAGGTACGTGAAACAGGTGAAGCCGTTCATCGCCGCGGCTTTCGAGCGCGGACATGTTTTTCGGTCACGGATTCTCAAGGAAGCAAAGAGCAACCTAGAAGAGCATTTTGGCTATTAGCCAATCCAGGCATCTTCGCCGATGTGGAGACCTTTCGAACACATGTTTTAGCAATGCACCTGCTTGCCGTGTTATTTTTTTGTGTGAGTGTGTGTGTGTGTGTGTGTGTGGTGGTAGGAAATAGGTTGATACCGAGGCGAGAAATCGGAAAAGCATTGCGCGGTTTTTGTTCGCCCCGGCGTTCGCGAAACCCTGGGAATAAATATGTCGACGGGTGCCAAAAAATTCGCGACTCCGGCGCAACTGCCAAATGCTTCCCGATTTTCAGACCATGCCAAGAAGATTTCCAGGCGGAAAAGTTGCGAGAAATCTACCCAAACAGCCCCGAGTTCATCATCACCGCACGGAGCTTTGATTCACGATCGAATCACTGCGCTGTGCCGAAGCTTTGAAGCTATACGCTATACCATACTGTAATCGTTCACTGCACAGGTTAGACAGCAGCAGCAGCGACCTCTTTCGTTTATTCTCATGCTTCATTCTTTATTGCATACTGCACTGTACGGTGATCAGCTCTAGCACTGATGTCGTTGAACGACATTTATTCAAAAAGCAACGTCGATGAAATGCGGGTCAAACCTCTTTATTCTGCAGTATGGATGGATGCATGATTTCCTAATTAAAATTAAAAACTGCAGTATTTACTCAAGGACCACGCGCAACATTTTTCTCAAAATTGAGATGGAAAAGGGGATACAATTTTCAAAAAAAATTAAAGTGGATATGTATAATATGAAATTTTGTCAGGAACTTGTTTAAATTAAATAAGCAATTGGAAATTAATTGAATTCAGGTAGATGTGTGTCCAAATTTGAATTATATTGTCTCTTATTATCTTTTGAAATACAGATGGATTCTCTCAATATGTGATGGTGTCCACAACGGTTTTCTCTGTATAATGAATTTTTATTTGGTCCCAAATATATATATATATATATATATATATTTTTTTTTTTTCCCATGTTATATGTGTTCTCTAGAAAAAATTCTCTCTAAAATGAATTTTTCTAGTCCGTCAATTTTTTTTCTAGAATCTAAAGGGTCCATCTTTATTTCAGTTTTTCAGTCAATAAAATGTTGTTCATGTGTTACTTGTGGAGAGGATTTCATCAAAATTTGAAGGTGACAATTTATTGGGGTGCATGTCTTACAGCAAGTGTGCTGGTATACCTGAGTAAGTGTGGTACTGTACTTTTAATCTATGCAGATAATTTGCACAGAATTCTAAGATCAAAAGCAAGGCATGCAAGTAAATCATAGATGATTGAGGCTCATTTTGATTTTTGATCAAATGTTATAAAAACCCACAGGCAAATAGTAACTGCTGCTGCATGCAGCGGAATGAAAGAAGTGCAACTTGATTTAAAACTAAATTTTTTGCTTTTGATTCTCTGCTGTTAAATCATTATGCCATGGACCTTTCATTGCAGTGCACATTCTAGTTTTAATATTATTTGAGATTTCACCATCAAATTTTGCAGCACAAGTGCATGCAAATATATGCCATGATGAACAAGAATACTGTGCAGTCAAACCCTGCACAATGGACCTCCTGCACAATGGATTTTTGCACAACAGGCCTCCTCTGGATGAGGCAGTTTTCCCTCCTGCACAACAGACTAAATCTGCATAACACACATGTGTAGGTTCAAAATTATTGGTAAAACGTAAAAAATTAAATTTTTCAATAGTTGAATTTGCATAACAGACTTTTCACACAACAGACTAGTGTGTTGCACAAATTAAGTCTCTTGTGTGGGGGTTGATGGTGTATAAAGTCATGCCAAAATAATCAGTCAAATTGTTCATCATTAAAGATAACTCATGCAGGGGAAAGGCAAGTGTTTAATTTCTGGAACCCAACCCTTGCTGGTGCGCACAAATGAATAACCCAGTCCATATGATTCTATGTTGAGGGGTTTGTATGTTTTCTTAGGGCTTCGATCTGGTTTGCTTCAGCTGACAGCGATTGAAATCTCATCAAATGAATTGATCCGTCTGGTGGTGTGGGTTGAATGACTTTTAATCAAAACATTCAAAAGCTTGAAATGTTCAAGCTGTAAAAATATAGGTTTTTTATTATTTGAATTATTCATTTGTTTTCCTGCTGATATTTGCCAGAAGTTTCTAATATTTATCGTTTATCATTTGATTGAACGCGTGCAATTTGATTCCTAACATTTCCAGATATAATCTGCATGAAGATAACAATGCATTTTTTTGAAATTGAAGAAATCATATATTCCACTTATTGAGCGTGTTTGAAGCAGCATTTGTTATGTGGATTGGTTGTTTTTTAGTGGGTCTGTTATGTGAGATACCACTGCATGTAGGGAATTCAAGTGTGGCTTATTTCATATTAGGTCTAAAATTCTGGTTGAATGCTACAGGGTTTGAGAATGAGTGCCAGCTGTGGTGTGAAATGGACAATAAGTTTCCAACGCTATGGGCCCTATTTCAGCCGGAAGTATGCTATTAATCCTGGTGCCCGCACTCATCATGCGGAATGACGAATTCCAGTTTGAAAGCAAATGCCTCTCAAATGCATGCATCACACATAGGGGTAAGGATTGAATGAATTTCACAAACCCGTATCCAATAAACGCAGAAAACCACGCCATCAATTTACGGAGAAATAAAAAAAATAAGTCGACATTTTCAATAAGTGAGAGAATGCCTTGCCTGAGCGTAAAGCGCTCAACATACGCGTACATACATTTTTGACAAGTCTTTTTTCTGGGAAAGCACCAGCATTTTGTCAAATTGTAATTCTTTTTAAATTTATCTTTATCATGAGTTTTGAATTAAATAATTTAGAGAATTTTGAATGATTCCATAAAATCTGGTTCATATTTATTCATTTTTGAAATATTAAAAATACAATGGGACATAATTGGTGCATCAAGAGTGTCCCTAAGTTGAATTGTCCCTACGTCAAGTCTTATTTTCCCATAGACTTACATTATATAATTTTTTGTTGGTGTTTTATGCAAGAAATATTCTTCAGAATTCCATGAAAAAAATTTGTTTGCCACTTGAATTTGATTCAGTGAATATATTTTCAACCCAATAAGAACATTTGGAGCATTGAATAGAATACTGCTGTACAGCAGTTCATTGAAATATTGGCATCTGTAAAAATGACATCAAAATAACGAAGAGAGAAGGAATTCCCTCTGTGCTACAGGTAATTTTTTTAAATTAGCTGAATGGATGGGAAAGTGATGGGAAAATTACCAAAGAATTTTTCTTACATGGATAGAAGGGTTGGAAATATCTGTTTCTTGCAATTATAAGCCTAATAAAAGTCAATTTTCATAAAATGTATTGGCAATTTTATTATGCAATCTCCTCAAATTGAGTCAGTGTCCCTATGTTGGGCCTTTTTTATGATTTTTTTTTTTTGAAAAATGAATGTCCCTATGTTGAATTGTCCCCATGTCAAGGTGTCCGCATGTGGGGGTCTCACTGCAATTTACAGCTTTAAATACTGTACTACAAGGAATTAAAGTGTATTTTTAGTGTTTTGTAGCAAAACTTTTTCACATGTCTTCACAATAAGGTCCAAAATGAAATTGCTGAGTGAAAAATTTTCCTCGAATAACCTACTTATCTCGTACATGCTGAAAGTTTGTCAGAATACAGATGGATTTTTTGTGAAGTATGCCAAAATCACACAAAAAATAATGCAGAGGAAGTGTGACCTGAAAAACAAAACTTTTACTTCAGTACTGTACTGTACTTCAATTTAGAAAATGAATAAGACAAAAACATTTTATTGCAAACCTGATGATATACTTTCAGGTGTTTAAAAACGTAACACTATTAAACCTTGTTGGAAACAGCGGAAGAACTGAAACGAAATTTCAATTTAATCTTATTATTTAACTGAACAACTCTTTTCTAACAGATCAGCTGTACAGTAATACAGTATCTGAAGCATAAAAACGTACATTATAATACTACTTAAGAGCGGAAAGAGTATCATTTGTTTAATAAATTATGGCCACTGATGCAGATTGGATTCAGAGCAAAAAATAGACATCTACACAGTTTACTGAAAAGGAAGCTTGTTTCGGGCAATTTTAAATGTGCATGGATGTAGGACTCTTATAGAAATTATTGAATGTATTTTTGTTTTTTCTGCAAAAAATTGTGAATTTAAAATTTATTAGTACAAAATTGAAATAATCTCAATAATAACTTCTTGAACTTGAATTTCTGAATTCCATGAGTGTTGAAGAGTACAAGAAAAGGGAGAAGTGAACCATCCTTCCTTATTTTCTCCATTTTTCCGAAAAATGTCAGTGTTTAAATTCAAAATTTGACAAAATTTCCACATTTTCTCCTGAAATTTTGACAGATCAAGTTTATCAAATAACGAGTTGTCTACAAGGTTTGTCATGATGTGAAAAAACTTTGTTATGCGAGTCACTTTTTACCCTTAAAATATTTCGCAATGCAACATTTTGTGGAATAGGTACAGGTGAACCTTGATAACTCAAACCTCCCTAAGTTGAATACCCCCCTAAGTCAAATTTATTTCAGATCCCCTCTGAATCCCCTTAGAAAAAATACATAAAAAACCTCCCTAACTCAAAGGCTTTTCCCCTCAAACCTGTGTAAGTCAAATTTTCTGTGGCCTGTTCGCCATTATTTTCTTGAAAAAAGAAAGAAAAAAAGCAATAAAAACAGAAATTCAAGTGTTTTAAAGGAAGTGAAAGATTTAATTGGGCTAATGAACCCCTGCCTCCAAGTTCAGCAGCCTTTGAATTCATTTAAAAAGCCAATTAAGCTTTAGAATATCTAAATTTACTTTTTTTTCCAAGTTTTCCAGAAAAAAGGGCTTTGTATTTCAGTTCCAATCTATAAAATTCCTGACCTCCCTAAGTCTAAACCTCCCTAAGTCAAATTTTTTTGTAGGTCCCTTGAAATTTGACTTAGAGAGGTTCAACTGTATTTTGCAATGCGAGGTCCTATATAGCACTCTGTATACTAACATTCTGCAAAATTATACTGATGTACTGTGAAGGTCTTAATATATATATTGTAATATCTTTATCAATGATTTTTTGCAATTACAACGAACGTATTAAATATTTTTCATTTCTATTTGTAACTATACAGTATAATAATGCTTTACAGAACACATGTCCTACAAAAAATACTGTACTGCAATAGACTCATCCACCAGGAACTGTTCTACAGGCATGCATGATTGCAGTAAAATAAAGAAGAAGGGAATAAGAGGTGTGAAAGCAATTTGAAGGGTATATAGATTGCAGGTACAATATATATATTCCACAGAGTTTTTTCAAGTCTCTCGTTGACCTTGAGTCGAATAGAGAAAGGGCTTTCAGACCACGGGCCGCACCTTTTGGTTTTGTGCCAGTTATTTGCTGTGCAGCCCGAACAACAGAAACCGATTTTCTGGCTCAAAAATACAAATAAATGAGGAGGTGCTGAGAAGTCCAGGGCTTCTCGGAGTGGTCATGAGTGAACAATGTGTTGAGGGTGCCAGTGGATGAGACTATTTCAGTATTTCCAGCGTATCCCGCCGGGTTACGACGCCGCAATCCCGGCTTGCATGCTGGGTTTCGCACGCGACCCGGGTCCCTTCGTCGTCGTCGCCGCCGCATCATCACCACCGTGACGGAACAGTTGAGCACGTCCCAAAACCCGGCGCAGTCAAGCAACACATGCTGCTGCTGCTGCTGCTGGAAACAATCGCAGTACTAAGCACATTTTATGCGCATGAATAATGTGCCGTACTTTCTGAAACATTAAACCGTGCGAAACATACAGTATTGCACTGTACTGCACTGCATTACAACATTGTGAGCATGATAAAATACCTCATTATTGCTGTGTATATAGAGCATCAATGGCTGAGCATCATGCAGATGTCATCAGATCAGTGCATGGAGAAAATGAGATACAGAAAAGAATGCAGCAAAAATATAAATAAATAATAATCAATGATTGCATGAAGTTTCTAGATCATCAACATGAGCAATAATATACTTTGATTTGAGTTTGGAAACTTCCATCAATGTATAAAATGGGTGTATTTCTCAAATTTAGAGCCACAGGAATGTCACTGCAGCTTATTTGATACTGCATTTGTCTGTAAGTCAAAACATTCACATATGTTGGACCTCATAGACTTCAATGGGAATATTTTTAATTGGTTCTCCTGTGGATGAATATTTTTACAAATAAAATAAAACATTTTTTCATCAAGATACATGAAATAAATGTACAGAAGAAAGCCACACAGAATCTGATTTTTTGGCATCAGAGGGAGCTCAAGAAGCAAGAACAATAACAATTCTTGCTATATACTGAGAACAGATGATGAAAAAAAAAACATTAAAAAGGAGCAAAAAATGTGCCTACCTTTCTAATTATAAATTAGGGTGATTTTATTAGGAATTGTTTTTCCTTTTCAAGTATAAATACCTTGACTTCTTCAAGAAAATACAAAAAGAGATGAAATTAATCTTTTGAATCATTTTAGGAATCTGGGAAAAGTCTCTGTACCTCAAATCACTGTCCAGATGTTGAGGGTAGCTTTTTACAGTTCTAAGTGTCCTTAAGTCGAATCATCCATATTTTGGGGTCTCACTGAACAGTACTTAGTCCACTCTGCTTGCACATTTGGGCAGTGGCACCAAATGTTTAAAAAAAACCATATTCAGTCCATGCACTCAAAAGGCAGTTGAGCGCATGGCCAGCAGAAAAAAATATTTTACCCAATCAACCCCAGGAAACAGGGTCCATTCTGTTAAGGAAACGATTTATGATGCCCTAATTTTCTCCACTTTTATTAAACCGTCTGCGCAAGTGCTGATAAAAATTATCAAACTTTCACCATGCATTTTCACACAAATCACCCAGCTATGGTTGTACATATATTCTATGCAGCATTAATGGTCATCACAGCAGGAGTATGTAAGAACCATATATAATATCACTACCCTAAGTACAGTACTACATATAAAAATGTACATTGCTCAGTAAAAACTTCCTGGTTGAATTTCTAATAAATCCCATGCTATAATTCCCTGAAGACCAATGCATTTTAATTATCCCTTACTTGAAACTCTCTGCCTCTAATTTAGTTGGATTTTATAATTGAATATTGTTGAATTTTCTGAGGCATGTGTGTTATTGAGCCCCAGGACTAAATTTCAGGATGCCTGTTCAAGAAAACCAAGAAAATACAGTGCTGCACAGTATTGTACAGTACAGTATATGCAAATTATTACCCTACTCATTTTTGCATTGGCTTAGGCAAATTCTATGGGCTTAGAGTAGAAAATCAATATTTAAAAAAATTCTAAATATAATAATTAGGTAAGAAACAATTTTAGCCTGCACAAACTCAACAATTGTTTGAGCCTAAGTTTTTAGAGTCCTTTAGAAGTTCATCTGGAAATGTTGAATTGTATTATCCTGATCTCTTGAAGGAAAACTACTTTTGAGCAGGCTTTTTTGGAACAGAAATCTTTATTGTCCCAGTACCCAGCATGCGCTATATATATGATACAAGTACACTCACAGGTGAGATTATTATCTTCGTGGTGAAATTTTATTCGAGATTCCTGTTGAAAAGAAA
Organism: Notodromas monacha; assembly: GCA_905338405.1. Classification (NCBI taxonomy): domain Eukaryota; kingdom Metazoa; phylum Arthropoda; class Ostracoda; order Podocopida; family Cyprididae; genus Notodromas; species Notodromas monacha. The sequence continues at coordinate 45,772 of CAJPEX010001386.1, read as the reverse complement.
ATAACTCATGGCTTTGAGAAATGCGAAGCGATAGCAGGGAATTCCTGAGACATTTCGGGGGGGGGGGTGATATTGTAATCTTGCAGGTGGGAAAAAAGATTCCATGTCAAATGGATTGGTGCAGGGGGGGGGGGGGGGGGGGTGAGATAAGTCGAACGGTAGTGAAAGATAGCCAATCAGGAGGAGAAGCTGGAGAAGATTTATCTGGGTGTGGATCAAGTGAGAAATTATTGGGTACATTGGAGGGAGGGTTTCTGTTCCTCGGGGAGGGTTTTCTTGACTCTCAGCCAAGTTATACTTGCTTCTTTTCTGTGTCAATCGGGCTTGTGCTGCTTTGTGTCAGCTTAGTTGCTGAGGGTATTCACAACTCGAACTGACGTGGAATGGTTGAATAATGGGATTTCTTCTGGGTCCTTTGCCAGTGTGCCTGTGACGGCCTCTTCACCTTTCCCGAAGCCTCCTATTTTTCTATCCCTCTCACTCTTGATATGCCCTCGTTTCTTTTTGAGAGATTTGTGCATAATTCCTGAAAACTCTGCTTGGCTTCTCTGGCTGAGGTACTTCCTTTTCATGTAACCAACTTTTTCACACGTCTGCACAACAAATTACCGAGCCACAAAATACACAACAGCAAGTGTACATAACAGCAATTAAGGTACAGAATTGGAGGTGTGCAAAATAGAAAGGACACATAACTTGGAACTCCTTGAGTCAAACTCAGAGAGACCCATAAGAAGATTTTAAAAAATTAAATATTTGGCTTGGGGAAAACTATAATTTTTGGGAGTATTCTTCTGCCTTGAAGTGCTTGGTAAATTATTTGACAGAATGGTGTACTCAGAAAAGAAGCAAGGGTGCATTTGACCAATTAGCCGCCCAATTACTTTGGAATAACATAGAGATACATTATTATTGCTCTTCCCTAGAAAAATACCCCAAATTCCTGCACAACATTGAGTCCTATACAGGCTTCAAGGGATAGTCTTTGAGTCAGGCATTATCATGTACCAGTATTTTATATTATACTTATCATGGCAGAATTCAACCAGCATGGACTAAACACAAATTCAATATAGAATGGCGTTTAACTTAGGGAGGTTTGAGTGAACAAGAGGTTAAACTGTATACCACAATAAAAGTAAGAGTGGAAAGAGACAGTGAACATTTTGGGTTTCTTTGGTCAGCATTGTTATTACAGGTATGTATAGACTCATCTCCATGTCTGTACAAAAAATATTGTCTAAAGCAATTTCTTGGTTTAATGCCTATTTTGTGGTTCCTTGGAGTTATATCTGCCCACTTGAGAAGGGTTCCTTGTACAAATAAAAAATTCAGAGGACCATAAAACATTTGCTGCAGAGAGAATATTGTTGTAGAGAGAGTCCACCTGTAAAAGTTTCAGGTTATTCAATGTTATGTTATATCAAGTTATGTTGATTAGAATAAGTAAATCTATGCCTGTTATGATAGGTCAAGTTATTGTGTCAGTTACGTTATGTCAGTTTATCTGGATTTGGTTAGTTCAGTTATGTCAGCTAGTGACTTGGGTCATCTGGAATTGGTTAGTTATTTCAGTTATATGTCAGGTTACATGAATGTGGTTACCAAGCCATATATAATACAGCAATTATGCTTGGATACATCAATTAGGTTACTATGCTAGGTTAATTAGATTATATTATGCTAGGTTTAATCAGATTAGATCATGTATGGTCAATTTAAGTTGGTTATACAGTAATTTTCAGACTTTGCTCATTTTTAGGGTAATACACTTCATATTTTGTGCACTCACTTTTTCATGCAGCTGCATTGGTTTTTGCTGTTTTGAGGAGCAAATGCCATATAGTGCTTCAATAAGCATCCAATGAGAACTGCAGTTGTCATTGGGTGCTCCCTATTTTTCCACTTACTGTTCTGTGCACTGCTTGTTCTAAACACTTGCTGTTATTGTGTGAACTTTCCACTTCCTAGTTGGCGTGTTATTGTTGCTTCCTGTTTTTTTTATGCTGTTTATCGCTTTTATTATTGCTATTTCATTGGCGAATAAAACAGTCATTGGATGAACAAGAAATAAATTCTTCTGCAGGGATGAAATGATGAAGTGACTAATACCCAGCACCAAGGGTATTTATATTTAGGCAATGGCAGAAATGAGGCATGAAAAACAGGCTAAGAAGGGGTGGAAATCTGCTGCACTATAATGACTGATGCAAGTGTAATTTTGGGGCTGGCTATGGAATTTTGTATACAGTAGTGTACATCCTGATGCAGTGCATTTGTGATGCGTTTCCACATAAGAGGTTTTATTGCCACGGAAAAAATTAAAAATTTTTGGCATGAGTTATACTGCAGCAGTACCCTAGCTGTGATGTCAAAATCATGGGATTTTCACCCCTTTGCCTTCATTATATAAGATTGCATATATGTAGAGCCTTCATATCTGTGATGAATCATGGCTGATTCGCCCATCACGTCACCCATGGTGCATCACCTGCAGTACTGATTATTTGCCTGAAATGAGAATCTTGGAGCCAGGGTGGTGATTTTATTGAAACAATTAATTATGAAAGATTTCCGAGGGTAGACTCGGAACAGTGAGGGTGAAAGACAGAAGTTTGGCTGGGGCCCAATCCCCTTGGATTCCGGGAGCTTTTGGCACAACCCCTCCCCCGGGGAGGACATGGCGCTTCTCTGCCTGGTGTATGGTATACCCTGGGTCCCATCCAGCTGATGGCACTTGTTCAGTGACTCCTCTTGCGAAGTGATTCACTCTTGCATGAACACCAGCTCGAGTGCGCGGCTTATTCTCACTGGGCTGAAAAAAAAGGCTTTCTTGTATTGAAGCCATTGCAGTGATATTTCACACATGTACCCAGCCGTTCGAGGGTGCATGATGTATAGGAGAGTTTCAGTGTTCCGATTTTCTCTCAACTTGTGCGCTTCGTTCGTGGCATTGATGCTGATGCTGAATAAGCTCTCGAAACGTCGACGATGAGAGGAATCATGTGTTGGCGAATTGTACTCCAGCTGTACGTAACATATACAGCAGACGGAAATCCGTGGTACGTGTTCGGGCACATACATGCAGTATTGTATAGAACTACAGTATATATTCTTGAGGATAAAAAAATAACGAAGAACCCATCCTTCCAGTGGGCAGAGTAAACTTTGAAGCAGTTCATTAACTTCGCGTAACTCATCACTCATGCAGCTTTCGCATCAGTACTGACTCCCGTGGTGTGAAGGAGAAATTATTCCTTCTCCCAGCAGTCACGACTTTGCGAGACACAAAACGCATGCTGTCCACCGCAAATCTTGAAGTCATTTGGTATTGTGCTAGAAATTTATCTGTAACGTGTGGACGAGTCAAGGAGTGATGAGTAAATTCATTTAATGTGCCGCAGCAATTTCAATTGCGAAACGCATACTTTTTGTGAGTAAAAAGCAGCTCTAATGCATGTTTTTCTCGCAAATGTGTATACTACTGTAACTGTGTAATATGTATATATATATATATATATATNTATATATATATATATATAGTCTTAATGTTCAACAGATTATGTAAGTCCATGCTGTCCCGCAATAAGTAAGACAGATACATATCATCGTTATAGGTTATACCGCGAATCTTGTTGAAATATTTTTCAAGGTCCTCAGCTGCAGTGTGTAGTCATAATTTTCCGTCAGTCTCGAATTTCGAAGGACTTCAGATCCTAAAAGTAATAGTTTTGTTACGCCAGAGTAAAGTCAGAATTTTCTGGAAGTCTGTGGGGGCTTACGATCAGCAGGGACTTCTACGTATAAATCCCAACAATGATGGTTTTTTTACCCTACCTATTCTACGTATCAGTGATGAAATAAATTATTCGTGTATAGGGGTTTCTTGCGGAAATTTGCAATGGAGGCTTTCCACAAACCCGTGTTAATTTTCGAATGATGTAAAACACTGATAATGAATAACGAGGGGCGCGTGCTTGGGTTGGAAAATTTTGAAGGAAGGCGCGGAGACGAGCCTTGAAACAATTTAAAGTTTGCAGGATGCTATATAAGAGTTGCAGCAGGAAATAAATGAGGGTCTCAACGAATGCTATTTTCGAAACGAGCCAAGCGTGAAAATAAGTCACGGGGGTTTGCAGGAATGGCTCATTCCATGGTCAAGTCAATTTGCGGAACCTAGTACAGGGAACTTGTTCCAGAAGAAACCGTTTTATTTCAGTTGGCCCACAAATTTCCGCGGGAAGCAGTACCTTTAAACGCTCGTGAAGAGAGAACATTTTTGTTCCTCGTCCTGTTTCATGCTATTTTTAAGATGTCTTCACAGTTTGACTTCAGCCATCTGCTTTCAGGTTCTCTCGCTGAACCATCGCGGGGAGTCTAGCTCACGTTCATTTTCCGAATACCACCGGTCAGGAAGTGTAGAATGTCTTGCCCGGAGTTGCGAAGCCCATCATCGCACTCTTTGATTATTTACGTCTAATAAGCGTTCGTAAGCTTCGTCGCGCTGTCCACCATGGCTGCGTTCTTACTTCGCATGACCTCTTCGGAATATTCTCTGGCTACGCTGACGTAGCATTACGTTCGGTACGAATGTGTCCGGGCAAAGTTATGTGAAATTTCCGTCATTCCAGTTTCTGAGGTGTTCGCAGGAGGTTGAGTGCTCGAAATGTCTTGAAGACATGTAAATAGTGGAAGGATCCGTTGAACCTTCGCTGGATTCCAGAGAAAGTCTTCTTTTCAATCCATTGAAAATCAAATAGAGGGTTGGAATACGACTCATGAAGTAGGAAGTTTCTTGAACGACCTGATTGCGGCCGGTTCTCAGTTGGTTACATGTCGCTTTGATTAAGACGTGAACATCGGTAATAATGGGTGCACGTGTACCTTTGATACGATTCTAGTATTTTCACTAGTGATGAAAGCCTTGTGGAGTTACCAGTTTTCTCAGACGGGATGCCTTACATTACAAGTTCAACTATTTCGTGGCAACGCTTTGCACGATAATCTTGGGAAAATACAGTATAGTCGTTCTTACAATGGATATAGGTCGATGGAGTGATGGAGGGCTGAAGAAACGTGGAGAAATCTTGTGTAGGAATTTGTATGATTGAGGTGGATTGAGGGAAAAGGGAAAATGGATGTAGTGGAAAAAAATCTCGTCGGTGGTCGGAGAAAGACACGACGCGGTCCAGAAATAAAACTTGGCAGTGGCGTGTGTTAACCGTGACGTCACGTTATCCAAACCCAATCATGTCACTCCACATCCCGGGTTTCTCCGTCAGTCTCCGCGCAGCTTCGGTCCTCGTCTTGTCTCTCAGGGTCTTCTTTTCCCCTCTTGCAGAATTAAGTGTCTCTTCGCAGTACCCGCCGTTTGAGTGAATTCCGCGGTTTTCTTCTCGCCATGGATGACGCGCATGCCAAAACCGTGTCTGAAGTATGCGAGTTCTTCCGACTCGACCCCGAGAAGGGCCTCACAGAATCCCAGGTCACTTCTTACCAAGAAAAATATGGATTCAACGGTTAGTCCGATCTATAAATTCGGAATGAAAGTGTTGTTGAATGTGCGTGTTGAATGCAGAGATGCCTACGGAAGAAGGGAAGCAGTTGTGGCAGTTGATCCTGGAGCAGTTCGATGACTTGCTCGTCAAGATCTTGCTGCTTGCGGCTATCATCTCCTTCGTGAGTAGTGGGGGTCAGCTCTCCGCGAGTGTTTCCGTGATTGGTGACCAAAATGTTTCCGCGGTAGGTGTTGGCGCTGTTCGAGGATCACGACGACATGGTGACGGCGTTCGTGGAGCCATTCGTGATCCTGCTGATCTTGATCGCAAACGCCGTCGTGGGCGTGTGGCAGGTGAGGAGCGTTCGGTTTTTTGGCAACTGTTACCCTGTTTTCTTGGCGCGCGGACTGGGCGCCTTTTTCGGGGCGCGTTGGGCGGCCTGGAGTTCCCCGCGCATGCTCCCTTTGCTTTCGATGACGGATGCGGGCCGGGGCCCACCCCTGTCTTCTTGGCTCCTCTCGGACGGGAACTTCAACTAGGATCGAGTGTCATGTCAAGAGGAACGTACCTCCCATATCTAAACTCTTCCAACTCTTCTCTTGTTTTTTCCTCTTCTACCTTAAGAACGTGTTGAGCCCTCGTATCGATTCTTCTCTTGTCATTTACGATATCCAAAGTATGAGACGAAAGTTCATGCAATCCACTAGGCTTGATGCACTGCAAGTCTCATTTTAGAATCCGAAGAGAGGTCAGGGATGCGACGTTGATGTTACCATTCTGCATTGCTTGTTTTGGGTACTGTGTATCGGCACATCTTGAATATTAAGTCATGGAGATCAGTGTTACGTTGGTAAATTTCCTCTCTCAATGGATTTTTTTATGGTCATGGTAGACCTGAATGCTATGAAGAGCCCCTCTGACAGTAAAATCCTGTATGCAGCGTTCACTTTTCGTCCCCGAGCAGCGATTATTGATGCGAGTCCATTTTTGCGAGCTTGGAATTCTTCGGTACTTCGATCTGAACCCGTTTTCGCTGCATATCCTCCGGGGTTCCCGTAATTGTATATGTATCTTCTGCCCTCCGCGGTTATGATTGGGGGGCTAAGAACAAGGGGGTGCATTTTCGAACTGAATTACCTATAGACTCCTAGTATCGGGTCCTCGAAGCCGCGAGGCTTGAACGGAATCCTTATGAACTCATAAACCTGGAGATTTCATTCGATAAAATGCCGTTCTTGTTCGAAGTTCCGGCTCCGAGGGCAAGAGCTTGATAGACTAGTCAAGTTACGGATAAAATCTGGAGATAACTGGAAGTTGTTGTTGTTGGTCAAGTATAGTCTAGTTTCTTTTTTTTTTATTCTCTTGGGTTCCTAGATTTAAGATGAGGCAATGCAGAGAGTGAAGCTCAAACAATGGGTCCAATTTTTTTGCTCAAAAAATTAACCTCACGCTATCAAGGTGAAAGCCGCTAACCTGTGTAACTTGGATAAGAAAAAAAAACGCAGAAATCAAAGTGTAAAGCAAGTACTGTATTCCTGATTTGATCTGGTCTCGTTTGGTTTCGAACAACGTCGGTGCTTTTTTAGATCTAAGTTTGAAGAAACTAGACACCTGTTCCCCGAGAGCAGGGTTCAAGAACGAAAACTTCGCCACTCCGTTGAATTTTTAATTTATTCGGACTTAAATTCGTGATTTCGAAGTGAAATTGAATTTCGAGCTTTTCTGGACGAAAATACTACTAAGTATATCGAAAGACATTTCCGAGACGTGTTGTGGAATTATGATGTACTCAATGGTAAATATTTAGCTTTTTGCAATGGATTGAACGATTCCTGTTGAATTCATTTATTCAATTATGATGTGAAAATAATGGCTGCGATGAATGCTGGAGGCGGTTTCAAATTCACTACGAACGAGCAACAGTCCGGCGAAATGTGCTCATAACTTGACAAATGCTGTTACACAATTTTTATGGAACATTCCTGAACCCAGGGCAGATGTATAACCGAAGATATTACACATGATCTACATTCGCCGTAAACTCTCTGCATGGTAACTTCTAGAATTTTATCGATTATCAAAGTTGGAAGTTTGATCATTGTCACGTTGAGCATCGATTTTCATCAAGTTCCACACCCTTCAGAATTCTTCATCACACTTTTTTGTGACGCCGAAAAATTTAAAAGACGGCATTGGAATTAGTTTGTAATCCGAGGTTGATCTTGAACTGTTTTTATCGAGGATTCACTTTCTTCTAAGCCCACTGGGAAAATGACATTTTTTTTATTCATCCTGCCAATAAATGAATATTCTTACGTACAGTTCATTTATCTTACCAAGAATGCAGAGCCTTGAGGGATAAGACGAGCATTGGTTACCTCGGTGGTCTTTACTTCACTCCTTGTTCTGATTTCATGTGCTCCTCGGGATGGTAGATTTTTCGTCGGAATCGGGAGCCTGCGAAGTTCAGAACAAGTTTACCAATGCTAGGTGTCATATTTTGAGGAATTCAACTTCTTCTTGCCGAAAGAACTGAACGCGAAGAATGGTTGTTTTTGTGTGCAAATTCCTGTCTCGTTGTCGTTGTAGCTTATTCAGAAGTAATGGTAAATGTTTTGAAAAATTTCAGGAAAGAAATGCCGAATCTGCAATTGAAGCGTTGAAAGAATATGAACCAGAGATGGGGAAGGTTGTTCGGCAGGACAAGGCCGGCGTGCAGAAAATCCGCGCCAGGGAAATCACCTGCGGAGATATCGTTGAGATCTCAGGTAAAACAAACTCGGGACATTTGCTTTTTCCGATTCTCATCATGAATTAATCATCCGATTTGTGGCGTTGATTAAGGAGTGTTTTGTTGACCCGTGGGTTGTAACTCTTTTTGATAGTCGGTGACAAGATCCCGGCGGATTTGCGCATCATCAAGATCTACTCCACGACGTTGAGGATCGACCAGTCCATCCTGACGGGAGAATCAGTCTCGGTCATCAAGCACACAGATGCGATCCCTGACATGAAGGCCGTGAACCAGGACAAGAAGAACATCCTTTTCTCCGGCACCAATGTGTCTGCAGGGAAAGCCAGGGGTGTTGTGATGGCCATTGGTTTGGACACTGCTATTGGTAAGTTCGCCTCGTGGTGACCACCACAAGTTGTCCATTTTCGAAAGCGTCTGTCCCCTGGAAATTCAAGGAGCCCTCCTCATGATTCACAGAACCGAAAACTGTCCTTGTAAAATAAGATTATTCGAGGGTTTCCCGGATGATAACATTCAGGCAGTTTCAAACCGAAATATATGTTGGTATTTGCATTCATCAAAATGTTGATCTGGGCTCACGATGTCTACCCGTGGTGAATACTGGTTTTACTTGGTAAGAAGGGGATTGCATCTGCTTTTAGAAGACCCGGTACAAGTAACATCGTTCAACCATCGTTGTGATTTCAAATTTGGGTTCTTAAGACTATTTAGTTGGACAGATGAGGAATACCGGCTTCTGAGAGCATCACACGAATTGAAAGGCGTGTTGGTCTGGCGAATTATTTAATTTTTATGTTGATTCGAGAGACGTCAGGAGTCGCATCTTCTCATTCATGATAAACCGGCTAAACGTTTGCGGTAGGAGGATTGCGTGCGACCTATTGGTCGTTATTTGAGAGTTGAACGAAAGGTTTTCATGCTGTATCTCTCTTTGAAGAGCTTCTGCAAAAAAATAGACTAGGATCTGAAGAATTTAAATCTAAATTTTCGTTCATCGATGCGACTCCGTTGAGCCCCCCTGGACCAGAAATGTTCTCATCCTCGAAATATAAACTATGATGTAAGACGGGTTTCAATTGGCGAATGGTCTTTCGTAGGTAAAATCAGAACCGAAATGACTGAGACCGAAGAGATGAAGACCCCGTTGCAACAGAAGTTGGATGAATTCGGTGAGCAGTTGTCCAAGGTGATCTCCGTCATTTGCGTTGCTGTCTGGGCCATCAATATTGGGCACTTCAATGACCCCATGCACGGAGGGTCCTGGATGAAGGTAAATAAATAATTGACTAATGAGCCTGACATTGATATGAAGATTATTACTTCTTTATACCTTTTGAAAAATTGAACTCTTGAAATTTAAGTAATTGTAGAAGTGCAATATCTCTTTCTTGATCGGAATTTCCGTTTTTATCGTTACTTTTTTTCATGACTATCTCAGCCGTGAGTCGCTAGTTCATGGCCATGGCAATATTGATGAACTCTTCAGGTGATAGTTTTTCCCCCGAAATGGAGATGAGCCTTTTTTCGAATTGCGTTGCCCTATTTTTGAATTTTTCAGATTTGAAAATCAGGAGGACTTGGAGGTTTTAAAGGAAAAATTAACGAGTACATTGAATTTTTATACCTCTTCTGTTCCTGTTATCTGAGCATTCTTGTTCTCTAGGCGAGAAGAAGTGTTAATCTGTATTTTCTTGCCTAGGGAGCTATCTACTACTTCAAGATCGCTGTTGCCCTGGCTGTGGCTGCCATTCCTGAAGGTTTGCCAGCTGTCATCACAACCTGCTTAGCACTGGGTACCCGCCGTATGGCCAAGAAGAACGCCATTGTCCGATCTCTGCCCTCGGTCGAGACCCTGGGTTGCACCTCCGTCATCTGCTCTGACAAGACTGGCACCTTGACCACCAACCAGATGTCCGTTTCCCGAATGTTCGTGTTCGACAAAGTTGAAGGCAACGATTCCAGCTTCCTGGAGTTCGAAATTACTGGATCCACTTATGAACCCATCGGTGAAGTCTTCTTGAAGAACCAGAAAGTCAAGGGCTCCGATTTTGACTGTCTCCATGAACTGGCCACCATCTGCGTCATGTGCAACGATTCCTCCATTGATTTCAACGAGGTTTGTTTCTAGCACGGCGTTTCAAATTTATTTTATAATCTCTGAGACAGTTCTTTTAACGAAACTTCGCGCTCACAGAATTATTTGTGATTTACATTAGTTGATTCAGAACTTACATTGCATTTTACCCCAATGATTCGATTGGATTTTTCTTATTTTCTCTGATTTTATCTTCAGGTTAAGAAAGTCTTTGAAAAGGTCGGTGAGGCCACAGAAACCGCATTGACTGTGCTAGGAGAGAAGATGAACCCCTACAACCTTAACAAAGTTGGGCTTAACCGACGTGACGCTGCCATTTGTGTCAAGCAGGACATGGAGAGCAAGTGGAAGAAGGTATGTTGTGCCGAACACTTCACCTAACCCGTAAATCCTCATTGGCACCGAAGAAAGAAGCTCATCCTAGAATTCGTCAAAATTGTCGAAGATAATTCGTATGGAATACCTGGTAAATTTTTAGCGGAAGTGCCTGCTTCTTTATTGTCAAAGTGTTCTTCCTCAATTGTTTCAACAAGCCCTCGCGATTCACCACGCATGTGAAGTTCTCTGGCGTGGGAGTTATTTAAAACTGCGATTATATTTTTATCCACGAGCAATGGAGTTTGACCGCGTTCAGGGGATGAGAAATGTGTAATTACTCAATCTGTTATTGTATCATTGTTTGCCTTCGTGCAGGAATTCACCCTGGAATTCTCCCGAGACCGAAAGTCCATGTCTGTGTACGTGGTTCCTCTGAAGCCGACCCGCCTGGGAACTTCCCCGAAGATGTTTGCCAAGGGTGCGCCAGAAGGCGTGTTGGAACGATGCACACATGTACGAGTTGGCACCACCAAGGTACCCATGACTGCTGCCCTGAAGGCCAAGATCCTGGAATTGACCAAACAGTACGGAACTGGAAGAGACACCCTTAGGTGCCTTGCCTTGGCCACTGTCGACAATCCAGTTAAGCCTGAGGACATGAACCTCGAAGACTCGACGAAGTTCTATCAGTATGAAGTGAGTAAACTCTCTTCAATTCCTAGTGCTTTCCGCGAATACAGTTATGTTCTCTCTTATTTTTTAGGTGAACATGACCTTTGTTGGAGTTGTCGGCATGTTGGATCCCCCAAGGAAGGAAGTTTTTGATTCTATTGTTAAGTGCAGAGCTGCTGGCATCCGAGTTATTGTCATCACTGGAGACAACAAGGTACTTTTTCAGATTTTTCGTAGTTTTACTTTTGTTGGCTACTTTTTTGTTTCAACAGGGAACCGCCGAAGCCATTTGCAGGAGGATTGGCGTTTTCGGAGAAGATGAAGACACGACTGGAATGAGCTACTCCGGCAGGGAATTCGATGAATTGTCACCTAGTGATCAGAGGGCCGCTTGCTCCAGGTCCAGGCTCTTTTCCCGAGTGGAACCTGCACACAAGTCGAAGATTGTTGAATACCTGCAAAGCATGAATGAAATTACTGCCATGGTGAGTTCTCCTGAATACGGTCAGTTTGTTTATTGATATTTAATAACGTCTTGTCCTAGACTGGAGATGGTGTCAACGACGCCCCTGCTCTGAAGAAGGCCGAGATCGGTATTGCCATGGGTTCTGGAACTGCTGTGGCCAAGTCCGCGTCAGAAATGGTGTTGGCTGATGATAACTTCTCATCCATTGTCGAGGCTGTGGAAGAAGGCCGAGCCATCTACAACAACATGAAGCAGTTTATCCGTTACCTCATTTCCTCCAACATCGGTGAAGTTGTGTGGTAAGTCACAGTCGCAAAAGTGATGATGGAAACTCTTCCAACTGCCTTGCTTGCGTCGCCTCATAATCTCAAATCTCCTTCATTCTTATTGTACTGGGTGTCTAAGGTATATATTTTTTCATTATTTTTAGCATTTTCCTGACTGCCGCTCTTGGTATGCCCGAGGCCTTGATCCCAGTCCAGCTTCTGTGGGTGAACTTGGTCACTGATGGACTCCCAGCCACAGCTCTTGGCTTCAACCCACCGGACTTGGACATCATGACCAAGCCACCACGACGAGCTGATGAAGGCCTTATTTCTGGATGGTTGTTCTTTAGGTACATGGCTATTGGTGGATATGTCGGTGCAGGAACTGTTGGGGCCTCTGCCTGGTGGTACATGTATGCACCAAATGGGCCACACATGACTTATTACCAAGTGAGTGTTGTTGCGTGAGGGGAGGTATCTCGGAGGTTCAATGGGTTCTCGGTGGGGTTTCTCCTTTTTTTTTATAGCTCACACACCATCTGCAATGCCTCACTGACACGGAGTCCTTCAAGGGCATTGATTGCAGCGTCTTCGGAGACCCTCACCCAATGACCATGGCTTTGTCTGTCTTGGTCACCATTGAGATGTGCAACGCCTTGAACAGCTTGTCTGAGAACCAGTCCCTTGTGTTGATGCCCCCATGGCAAAACTTCTGGCTCGTGTCTGCCATCTCCCTGTCTATGACTCTCCACTTCATGATCCTGCACATTGAGATCTTGTCGGTGAGTGCACTGAAACTATTATTCGTTCTGAATGAATGTCTGATTCATTTTTCATTTTATGTAAGCTATCTATGTTGTATGCTAATGTACTTTTTTTAAAGTAACAACGTGTAATGAAATTGAATTCAGTCGGATACAGTTTCTGTTCTGACTTAAATCGTGATTATTTTTGAGGCTAGAGATTTCTGTATCCTCACGTGGTTAGTTAGGTATTTCAATCGTTTTGTTGAAAGACATGGATAGTATGTTGTTAGTACAGTACTGTACTGATGGATAATGGCGTTGTGGCGTGTGTTTGTAGAGTGTGTTCCAGATCACGCCCTTGTCCGTCACGGAATGGATGGCTGTGATGAAGATCAGTTTGCCGGTGCTGTTGCTGGACGAGTCGCTCAAGTTCGTGGCCCGGAAGTTCTCCGACGGTGAGGCCTTCGTCGTCGCCGAGCACGCCCTCAACTCCATCCGTATCGTCCATCGAACCCGGAAACGCTCCAGCCTGTTGATTTTCCTCGCCTCGTCTTTCCTCTTCCTCGCCCTCTGGCTCCTCTATACCCTGGTCGCCTACTTCTCCCTCATCGCCTGCTTCGACGGCTCTTTGTCCCCGGAACTACAGAACTACTGTCCCTTCCACTAACTACAGGATCTCCCTTCGCGCAAATTTTAAAAGGCTGCTCGATCAAAACTTAGTCAGGGACCTGGTCCTGTGTGCGTGGGCATGGCAGTGCGATTAACCGCGTCGCGGCTGTGTGCATCCATTCCTCTATCCCGCAAAATTCCACCCGAAGTGCCCTCGTGGTCTCACTTGGCAAACCGGTCTACCTCGGCCTTTTAAGGCTCTATCACGGAGGGAACTCTCTGGGTTTGCCGTGAGATGTAGACCCAAACAAGGTCTTGTTTAATGGTTTGACTTGTCGTTTTTTGTGGGGTGGGGGGGGACGCTTGTGAAGACCTTGTTTGGATTCTGAGGGTAATTCTTATGGGTCTTCAGTTTCCTTCGTTTTTTCTCCGTCTTGCAGCCAGTGTTTCCAAAGGAGCGGAAAAATACATTATTTCAGAATTATGTGATTGTATTTGCCGTGTGGTGTTTAGTTGGTCCCCTGAGCATGCAGTCAGTCAGTACCCGGAGTTCCGCATGACGTTGCCAGACGTTTGATGCCGAATTTGTTTCTTGTGTTACAGTTCTGGGAATTCAGGTGTAAGGTGGGATGTCTTGGTGCTGCGCACTTCTGTGAGTTTTTCGCACCCTGCAACGGGTTTAGAAGTGCTGTGGGAGTGAGTGAGTTTAGGCATCGAAATGCATCTCTCTCTCCTGTTGCATGAAACATTGAACCCAGGATTTACAAAACCCAGTCGTGCGAGAGTGTGTCGAGTTTAGCATTGCATCTTGTCCGAACCACACTCCTTGCCCGCACATTCCGCTGTGGATTTATCGAGATCTGAGCTGGTGACGCGTGATGTGCATATCAGAAATCCAAGGCTTGTTATCGAAGAATTAGGTATGTTTACAGTCATAATTCATTGAATTCCTCTCATTTGAGATTGCTGTACAGTACTTACATCTAGATTGACTCTTACGATGAAAAGTATGCGTGTCTCTATTTTGATTGAAAATTCGTGCTCAGATTAATTTAAGGCTTGAAGCTCCGTAGGTCTATTAATAGATGGGAGGTTTTCAGTTTCGACCAGTGGTTACCGATGAGTTACTTCCCTCAAAGCTTCTGGGCTTTTTTCTGAAAATTCAACTTCAGTGCTCCGTCCTATTCATTACGAATTTCACATTTGTGTTGCCCTGCCATGCCGTGTGCGATCTTCAACTGAAAATATTTTGTAAGTTCAATATTATTGAAACTAAGAATTTTTGTATGTCTCTGCGTTGAGTGACGAGCGCTGAGTTAAGTGCTCCGGTACTATACTTCTCAAATCACGAATTCCGAGCTTTTTACCTTCAGTATTATTCTGTGGATATCACAACAAATGGGCTGTGCCGATTGTTTGCCACTTGATGGACGCTAGCTATCACCAGTGGTCTAAGTCGGATTGGTGGAAAATTCTCGTTCATTTCTACTGAATTTTTTGAAAGAAATTTCAAGGACTTCGAGCGTTCCTAGATGATGATGCTCTAGGCCGCTATGGTAGTGAGCGAGGATGTGCGTAGGTGGCCGTGAGGCACAGGCGTGGCAACTTCGGAGGGTACAGTATTGTGTGGCTTCGATGAAGAGCTAGGAGTCAAGAAGAACCATTACTATACTGTATCCTGTTTCTAACTGTGGCGTGTGCTATGCTGTGTGGTGCGGTGTTCTTGGTATTCAGGAGGCCCTTTTTGGACTTTTTCACAAGATGATTGATTTGGCGACAGGATTTTGTGGACTGGAAAACATGTGCTGGCACCAGAAGAGCTTTCAATCAGTGGATCCTGAAGACCCTGCAAAAACCCAAATGACGCAGCGGATTGGTAGAGTTCGACACCGATAGCTTTCCCATGCCTTTGTTAAGAAATGAAGTGTGTTCTCAGTTGGCCACAGTATTCTCCTTGTCCAGGTTTTGTACCTTTGAGTGAGTTGCTGGTGTCGCGGTTGAGCATTATTTGAATGTGATTGGATGGATCTTGGTGGATGTATAGGTCAATCTTCTCAGGTGGGGCTATGTCCTGTGGTCCCCCCATGACAAGAGTTCCCATGGTTGGGTTACAACCACACTACCTGGGACGCTATGTTGCATTAGCAGCTTGGGTTCATAGTACAGTACATGTTATGGCTGTTGAGGGAGTGTGTGACCCAGCCAAGAGAGCTCAAGCCATAGTCCGCAGCATTGCACGTCTCCTTCCAACCCGTTAGATTGTGTGCCCTGGAGTGACTGTGTCGCTGGGCGTCGTCCAGCCTTGGCCAGATGTGCAATTCTAGGTTGTTTTCCTTCTCTCGTGAAAGCAACGAAATCCCACAAGTCTTCCGGCATTGATGCCCTGTGCCGTGTACGGGCAGCCATTTTGTACAAACTGCAGGTTATGGTGTGGTGTGCTCTTTCTCAGACCCTTTCACTGGCCTCACGGGTGACTTGCTTGCCCTCTGGAATCTATCTCACACACTCCTTGGCATCGACTAGCTCTTGCTTGGTGAGTTGAAGTGCAGTACGCTTTTCCGCCAAAAGGCGAAACCCTAGCGGTAGAAGTCGAATGATCAGACCTAGTGGATGCACTTCAATGTACCAGAAGCAAGAGCCATGCAAGTGCCAAGGCGTGTTGCCCCCCTTTTGTTGAGACCACTTTTGATGTTGTTGGGAAGGGGCTAGCAAGTGGCCCATTGGCCCTCAGACTGGATAAACTCATTGGCCTTGTTGCACAGGGATTGACAGAGTGTACTTGGGAGTCTGAGTGAGATTTACGCTTAAAAAAGGTTTTGTGAAACCGGGACTGTTCACGGTATTAAAGCTCCCCGGGCTGGTGTCGACGCATTTATCCTCCACAGCGTTGCCTTCCTTGTTGGTGTCGCGAGCCTTAAAAACCTGGGTGCCTTTCTGTTCCTGCGCGACTGCATTGCGAAGGCATTCATGGTTGTGAGACTTGTTAAAATAAACAACTGTACTGATGGGACACCGGCATTTCCTCGTCTGATTCTTTCCGCGTCGATAACGTACGACTATGACAGCCTTTCAGCAAACATCATCGTGCCGTCTGACGGGCTTCAATAACATACTTGACGTAACGGGATATTCCGCGCTTTTATACACTTCGCAGTAGCAGACTTGCTTGCCTCGGCTGACGTCAACTATCAGTATGCATCCAAGGACAGTAGAAGGAACATGTTTTCTACTCTTCTCATCCATGCACAGCAGTACAGAACAAGTTAACGAGGGAATAATCTTGAACAGCCGCCTCGTTTTACCCAGCATGGAAATAGAGCGCTGAAAATTTATTTTGCCCGATTCAGAGTACAGTGCAGCTCCAGAGCTGGGGGCTCTTCACATTCAAATTCAATGGACCAGAAAAACCTTGTTGAAAGCCCCACGAGACCAAAAAGAAGACATGCAAGTTCTCCTGTACACACTACAACTGCCAACTCTAGTAATTTGGAAGGAACTTCCAGCAACCTGACAATTCAAGAGCAGAATAACTTTTTAATGCAACTTCCATCCAAACATTCCCATCAATGCTACATCATTCTTCGAACCTTAGGAACCAGTTATATCCTCAAGAAAATCATTCATTTAAGAAGTAAGCCCAAGCACAAATTTCGGACTATCTTCAAATGCGATCTGTTGTTAAATAGGGTGCCACTTCAGTATTACACATTATTACACACACAAGTACAGCTCACTGCTCATGTTCGACCAATAATAAATTAGCCGAAACGTATACAGTTCAGTATCTGCAGTAATTAATCTTGATCCCTGACTGTAGATATCATTTTGTTGTCTCAAAGTCACCAAAATCTCCACCATAAGCCTGGAAATCGACAAACCTAAGGCGAAAACACCAGAGCAAGCTACATCAGTCAAACATTACGACACACATTCAGTGTCGCACACATCCAAAGTCGAGATCCCCTGTAGAAGTTAAGTTCGATATAATGGCGTTCATCTCCTATATTTTCTGACCTATTTCCCCCAAACTCCGCTTATGCATGTAATTTACGCCACTATATTTCCCAAAACCGTTTCCTTTGCCAAAAAAAATTTGAAGAAAAGGTTAAGGTCCGGATATTGTTGACAGTCTTTCAAAAAAAATTTTTACCTCTCTCATTTTCAAGTATCCGCGCGCTGTGAAGGAGTTTCCGTACTCAAATGCCCCAGTCTTTACGTTCAGGTGATCCTACTACTTTTCCTACATGGAAAAGTTGCCTGATTTCGAAGCGACTGCGAGCTGTGTGTACGCAGTTGGCGTGGTAGAAAACTAGGCTAACTTGCAAGATCAACTACAGTTCAAGCAGTGAATGATTTCTACGTCCGTAGAAGATCTCAGTAGGAAGCCCGAAAACAAGTTCTATAAAGGTGATCAGCAGAATTTAGTACATGTCAGTTTGGAGCAAAACAAAATTCTGATTCTCAGTGGAGCAGGAACTGGAGCGGATAATTCAACGGGCATGCCCTAATAATTCAGCAACTGCACAGACTGGGGAATCAACTCACAATGTGATGTTATTCTGCCAATGAATCTTCCATGTACTCAGAGAAATATCCTGATTTCACTAAAAGACCCCAGGGTTCATACAGCGTTTCGTCGGAAAATAGGGCCATCCTACCACCTCCTGATCACTGCAAAAGCACAGAACTTCGGAATCAAGACGCTCCTTGACCTTCCAAAATTTTGCGTCATCAGTGAAAACAAGGCGACCTACTATAATGGACACAGAAAGAGATCACATTACTTCAATAAACTGGGTGACTAAAAATGGAAAACAACCGTTTTAATCCGAAGATAAAACAAACGCACAAAGTCAACACCACTCGCGAAAACCCCGGCAATTCTCCCCGTCTTCCCAAGCTAGCATCAGTCGAAGAGGCATAGGGACTTTCGCACCTTCGAAATCATAACGGCTCGGGCAAAAAAACGGGGGAGTCACCAGAAATGTTTCAGAGATCGTCAGAAAATACATGATAAGGTCCCGAGATCTTTTCGCTCGGAACGGGTTCTCCCGGCTGCGATTTCTTGAAGAATCCGAAATTCTGCATCAATGCATTGATTTTTTCACGCGACATGTCAGATATTTGAACTTCCTTGAGGACGTTCTTCTCCGCGTCCAGCAGCTTGATCACAGGGTCTGCTCCAGGAATGGACTTGAACTCCACATTATGACTGCGATATATCAAGGCAATTCACGTTTCATAAGTTTTTTCCTCCCCACAAATCATCACATCGACAACGAATGAGTTTTCATGGCATCAACTTTGGCCTGAAAATGAATTTCTTCGTCATATTGATAACGCACTCGTAGAACAACACGTTGCATCTCTAAAATGTGATCTACCGTAGAAATAAACTGTGCACAACGTCTGGAAACCTTTGGCAACACAAATGAATGAATATTTGCAACAACTTTAAAAGCAGTTTGAAAAGGATACAACATGGGAATGTCGTCGTAGATGAAAGCCTTCACCTCCGGCATCCGATTTAGTCGTCATCCACCGCAGCTCTGAGAAAACATAAATTCTGAAATTACTCTCATAGGTGCAAATCGGAATCTTACCTCGACCCGAGCACTGAAAACGGCTTTCCCAGCGGAACATAGACCCTCCGGGTACAACACAGAAACGAAAACAAAAATTGCGAACAACATCATTCCTGGGAAATTATTTATGCATTCAATTTCATCTTTTCATAATAAGCCCTATTCTTGCTTCACTGAATTTCTCCTTTAAATACACAATATTTCCGACGAGGTACGCACTTACACACACACACTGCGGAGAGATCCAGATTCGGCGGTTAGTGTACCGAGATCACAGACTTTCCACACCGATACGTAGCATCGTCGATAGAACCACGCTGAATAGAGGGGTACATTCACGGGAACAGATAATTAATATTGCACTAGGTTGAAAGGTGACGCGGTTCACGAAGTGTGAGTATTTTACTTTTTTTGACGAACTGCTACCTCTTCAACGCACCTCGAAGTGAATTATTGAAATCGAGGAGCCCTTTCCGGAATTGCCGGCTTGAATTTTCGAAAAAAAAACAAGCGCACAATAGCTTCAACCGAAAACGGGATATATCCCTTCTTGCACTCTCTCAGACGAGCATACCACCCTCCAGATACTGTGAATACAATTATGCTACGCAAGAGTCCGCACTACGCCAAAACCGTGGACGCAACTTAACTCAAGGATGATCGCCGCCATCACGGATGCGAGCGGTGGAAATCCGAACTGAAAAAACCAAAGAGCAGTCGTATACCAGTGTTCAATGCATTCTGTATTTGGCCCTGCCCACCGCCGCGGCGCAGCCGACAGTGATGTCAAATACTGTCTGAACATTCCACAATTACTCCTAAGGCAGGCTTACTATCAGACATGACATTTCGTTTGGCAACCCCGCATCCGTGGAGAAGACCCCAGGAAAAGCCAGCTCGATTCGACCAGTCACAGCGTTTCTTTGTGCTCCAAAACCCTTAGCGCTCTGGCTGGTGGATTGCAGTCTTGCTCAAGCTGCGAAGTGTGACTGAGACAAGGCACTTCATCTACTTCTACCTGGGCCAAGTTGCCATTTTGTTGTTCAAATCTGGATGAGATCAAGTGTTGGTGTTCCCATTTATTGACATTCCTGCAAATAGATCCACTATGAAACTGACAATAAAAGCGTCATGAGATATGTGTCAATTGTGTGTACATCTTATTTCATGATTTTTTATATTACTTCCAATGCATGGGAAGATCCACTATATAAGACATCATTGGGAGGTTGGGGTACATCAAGCTGACAGTAACTTGGGTATATAGTTAGTGCATTATGGGACAGCATTATAATTGCAGGGAATAAGTGTTGGTTCAAGGTGTATAGTCATCTCATTAGCAGCATCCATTTTTGGCTCATCATTTTCATTTGTATAATTAGGTCTATTGCAGTGAATGAATTGATGGTTGTGTATATAGCTATACTATGGTTTGTGTTAGTGGTATCAATGCTTCATTATGGAATCATACTTCAATTTTTAGCCTCTTATACATTTACTGTACTGCATTGACTCCTCCTGGATGTATGCACAATTTATTGTAAAGTGCCGTTCTCTAAAAAGTTTAAGGTAGAAAAAAGCAGACCGATACTGCTGCGTCCAAGTTGATTGAATGGTTATCTCTCCCCTATGGAAGTACAGTAATAAAGAAGCATATCATCTTGAAGTACAGCTGGCAAAGGACAAATCCAAGTGAACAGCAAGTTCTCAGCCAATAAAAAAAAAAACCACGTGCGCCTTCTAATCTCTATAGTCCATGTGTACAGGACTGAATCATTGACCCAATGACCAGATAAACATCACCTCTTCAGTCCAGTCTAATTTAGGCTGAAAATATAGGGTGCTGGGGAGGATGTCATACGCAGGGAGGGCTGGTCCAGTTTGCATGTGTTGCAAGTCACATAATGGTACTTCCATCCAAGAGGTTTTAATATCCCATCAATTCCTTTTGCATCAGTTGCTGATGATGGTGACTGTCAGCAAGGTGCTGTATTTAGAAGAGGAAGAACAACCTTCCTTTTGTATATTTTACTGATTGCAAATTTCAGAAGTTTAAATCAATAAGTTCAAAGTACCTTTCAAAATTCAATATAATCTGCTGAAAATTATGTTCTGTGAAAATATTTTTTGACTGGAGTTTTTGGATATACTGTACAGTCAAGCCTCTTGAAGTAACATTTCAAGGGATCAGAAAAAATTCCACTTTGGGATGTTAGGAGATGGGAATAAGGTTTTTAGGCGGGGAAACAAGCATTTTTGTTGTGGGAAGGATAGATGAAGACATGCCAGAAATTATAATTATTAATATGTTGGGCCTAAAATTGATTTTAAATGAGTTCACAATTCTGAACTTGGATGCAAGGGTTCAATTGCCCAATTAGTCTTTCTCTTCCTCTCAAAGCACTTCAAGTTCGATTTTTCATTGATTTTCTCTTTTGATCCTGTGTGAAGGAAATAATGGCCAAAATGCCTCGGAAATTTCAAGTTAGGGAGGTTGGAGAGGAAAATTATTCAACTTAGAGAGGTTTTGATTACATTAGTGATATAAGGGCATTCAGACCAAAATTAAAAGAAAAAACCTACTTAGGTAGGTATTATGGAGGGAGGTTCGAGTTATCATGCAAGGTTCAACTGTAGCTCTTTCTTTATGCCACATCAACATTTGCAGTACCTCCCGTATAAAAAGACATCCTACAAATTCTACTTGGAATGTCATCCACTGTTTTTTGTAAAATGAAGCTTTCAGGATTTTGCATGAAAATTCAAATTTCAAATCATTTCACTAAAGGGATTTTCAATGACAATTATCATAAAAGATCTCATGCATTTTCCGAAATAAGAATACTGTATACTGGAGCTGGAATAAGCAGTCAATGGCTGAAATCATCAGATACGCGTGATGCACTCATTCAGTCTTTCAATACTTATTGAAGATGTATGCTGATAATGTATTTTTCAGATATTCCTCTTAATCCAAGTTGCTTATTCATCTTCGCTTATTCTTGGTATCTTTTTTTCCGTGCAGCATATATTTCCTATCAACTGTCATAACTTGCTAAAATAACTTTTAATGTTACAATTAAAACCACTTCAGCGTGAGTTTCATAGCATCTATGAATGAAGATGTGGTGATGATTAGTACAATGCAACTTCTGATGTATACAGCACGACGAGCTGTCCTGTTTCTGTTCAGTTTAGATGAGAAGTAGGAAGTGAGTACGAAGTTTTACTTTGCCATCTGGAAGTACTGTACTGTACCGTGTCATCTGTCTATACTGTGTATATAAACAGCTCTCACATAGCAGGGGTTTCCCTTAAGTTCATATAAGCACGGAGGTTTTCAGTACCGCGATGATTATATAGACGCCCTGAAGTTGACTCATCCGAAGTATAGAACATGAATCTAGTTCTCTCTTTCCTGGTTAATTATGAATGGGTATTTTATCAAAATTTTGTGATCTTCCGGAATTCTCGATTCATGTGAGATTCAAGAAATGGGTGCAGTTTGCGTGAGCTGCCTCCTCCAGGATATGGTCTTTTTTGGATGATGTGTATAAGCACGTTCTATTTTTACTCTCTATGATGCATGCTCGTGAGACGTACCACGTTTGTCATACACTCGTCATACTTGACCGAAGTTATCCGGAGTTCACCACACGATTGAAAATCCCATCAATGCATGTTGCTGATTCTGGATTCATTGTGGAGGGATCTTCAATCCTTTGGTCTGCTTTCACAGGATTCGCGGAATGGGAATCTGTGGAAAGCTGTGTATATAATACACTGTGAATTTATCGTCGGGAGAACAGAAATTCTCCTCCGAGTACCAAATTTCGCTGGTTCCTATTGGTACGTCCATGTTATTTCTATGCTGTATTTCATACTTGAATTTCAATGATGAGACTGACTATTCCATTATACGACGTGATTGTATTTCATGATCGGGAGTTTACCACACTGAGGAACGAAATTACCACGTGTTGTCTTGGTATGTTGTGAGTGTATGTTCTTCACGGGTATTAATTGTTTCCTCTTGCAGATTTTGAGGTTACCTTAGTTCCTAGCGAATAGCGAGGATGTGGATTCTCGGTCCTAAAAAGTAACGTCTCCTGAAGTGCCGTGCGTCCATCGTCAGTCGTCACCGTTCTAAGGTAAATTATGAAGTCGCCTATATCCTGTGAATTTTGATGATACGTTTTCATTCACTTGATCATGAAATGATTTCAAGTTTACCACACTCAGGTGAAGTGTATTCAAGTGATCTACGCTCTGGGTTCTCGGGAGTACGATTTTTATATGATACGCTGTTAAGGAATCTCAGAAGTTGGCGTTCAGCTATCGGTTTTCGAGTGTGTCTTGCACTCTTCGGAGGCATGCAATGGATGGCAGATGTGAGGCTACCCTTCCTATGATAAGATGTTCTGTTTCTTAAGTTGGAATGACGCTCTCTTTACTGGCTCACACGTCGTCCCATAAGGATTGCATCTTTAAATTGCGATTACATTCCGAATTTCAACGTTTGTTGCGTGCAGTAATTGAAGCACCCCTCCATTTCAATTATTTTATTCAAAGCGAGCGCGCGTGCGGGTTCCTGTTGAGTCGAACAAGGAATACCCTGGAAGTCGTTAACCACTGAATGGGACACGTAGAACAGTTGGTTTTGATGTTGTCATTCACCTACCCGCGAGTCTTTTAAAGGTGGCTCGCAGAACTTATCTTCGAATATAAAGTTGGCCGAACTGCATGACTTAGACCCTTAGAGGTTTCAATTTCTTTGGTACCCGCTTCTATAAAGACTCAATTTACTTGGCATGTCAAATTAATTTTTATTACTGAGAGCCAGCCACTGCTGAGAGACCCTGTTTCTTGTGTGTAACGATTTTCATTAATTGAATCTTTTTATGATAACTGTACAAGCTTTGGTATGATTTGAGGTAAATGCATCCGGTTTTCTGGCTCCTGCTACAGGGGAAGAAGTTGGGGATGTCCGTTCACAGAAAGAAAATACTGTACTCGAAATTCCCCCATTCTGTGACTGGGGTAATATCGGAGACAGCGGTATCTGCATCCTAGCAGATGATGGTTTCATGCATCTTGCTGGTGATTCACCTCACATGGAACCATCAACCACATTGTTGAAACAAAGTCAAGATGCCGCGGTTCTTTAATGCGACTTGGCATTATTTCAATGGGCAAGAGGAAGCTAATGGGTATGGTTAGGCAAGTGAGGATGGATTCCTGTCAATTTGTTCACGAACTAAAAAGAAACTTGCCGCCTATTACGCACCATGGATTGATTCATCTTATTATTTTCTGGTCTGCTGAACACAGGGAATGCTCTGTCATCAAAATCATTGAAGGAATGTTCACACTTTGCAAAAAAGTCGAAAGTTGAGAAGCTTATTTCAACAAGGTAAAATTATCTTCACAGGTCGACTCTCTTGTGTAACAATTGAAATTAAAAGAAAATAGGCAAATTTGTGGTATAGAGAATTTTGTTGTGGAGGATGTTGTGATCCGTGAGCAATGTCGTTGTAGACCAGGTGATTATGTAGAGAGAGCTCACCTGCAAAGTTATTATAAAGTAACGATTACTTGACAAAATTGTTTTTTAAAACTTATACTGCTGTATAGACATTTTGTCAAGTAAGCCATCAGGGATCTATCCAAGGCTTAGGTGGGATAAAACTACCATAAAATATGTTAGAGGTCTGGGATAAATAGAGGGAAGAAAATTTAACTTCGAAAACAGCGAATTGGATTCCCGCAGAAGGAACTGCAGCGTGTCCCTGCTGGAGGCAGAATAGGCCCTATGGAACTAACGTAAACTAACATATTTTGATAATGTATACAGTGTGCCCCCATCTTACGTCAGCAATCCGTTCCAGGATGGACATCGTAACATGGGGCCGTCATAAGTTGAAACCCTATTTCCTTTAAGGTTACATTATGAAAAAATTAATTTGTTCCAGAAAAAGAATCTTAAACTAAAATTACCTTTACATTTCAACTTTTTGTCAGAAATTTTTGGCTTATACTTCAGTAAAATCAGTATATTTTTAGAAGATTTTAAAAATCAAATCTTTTAAATAAGAGAATAGTATTTCAATTTTTTAATTTTCTTTATCATTTCATCAAAACAAATTGAAAATGTGGGCGATTCTTCATACATCTGTTGTGGAAGTATTGTACTTGCATCTGTTATCTGTTTCCCACAAAATTTTAGTCCCGAATGCCCAAAATACCATGGATCTCATTGTTATAAAATTTTTTCAGGTCTTTGGGAGTATTTTCTAATAAGATTTCTATTATATTTCTGTCGTATCATGAAACCCCGACGTAAGTTCGGGTTTTTCTAAATAAAAAAAACCGTTGTATGTTGAAACTGACGTGACATGGGCCCGTCGTAAGTCGGGGGCCCACTGTAATTCAGTACTGTACTGAAACCCACAAGGGTCTTGTCTCAATCGACGGTGTTCTCTTGGGCGGAGGCTCGGCGATGTCAACACTCGCGCGGTCTCTGTTCTTCAGAAATCTGCAAAAAGTGACTTCCACCGTGGTTCTAAGGATACTATGCCCCCGAAATTCATGCAATGGTGAGCGACACGCGCGCAGAGGAAAATACCATATCTGTCTCTGTATCAGTCTTCAATCGGTAAGATTGGTTAAGAGCAGAGTATTTTAAATTAACATAACCTAACCTAGCACAGCGGCGGTCACTTTTTGCGGAATCCCGAGGAACAGACCAACACGGAGGTGTCACCATCGAAAACCCTCTTCGGAACTGATGCCACAGACGTGGACCGCTTCCACAATGCAACGTTTATCAAGAACGCCGCCATCACGGATGCGAGCGGTGGAAATTCGAACTGAAAAAACCAAAGAGCAGTCGTATACTGTCCCAGTGTTCAATGCATTCTGTATTTGGCCCTGCCCACCGCCGCGGCGCAGCCGACAGTGATGTCAAATACTGTCTGAACATTCCACAATTACTCCTAAGGCAGGCTTACTATCAGACATGGCATTTCGTTTGGCAACCTCGCATCCGTGGAGAAGACCCCAGGAAAAGCCAGCTCGATTCGACCAGTCACAGCGTTTCTTTGTGCTCCAAAACCCTTAGCGCTCTGGCTGGTGGATTGCAGTCTTGCTCAAGCTGCGAAGTGTGACGTGCATGCATCTGCGTGTCTGATCAGGCAGTGCGGAAAGAATTGAGGATGACTGAACGCAAGGCGGTGATCAAGAACGCTGATATGCCGGAGGAGATGCAGCAGGACTCCGTGGACATCGCAAATCAGGCCCTGGAGAAGTACAACATTGAAAAGGTGAGTGCAGATGAATTAGACCCAAAGCAAGCATCCTGACACCTGTTATTTTCAGGATATTGCTGCTTACATCAAGAAGGAATTCGACAAGAAGTATAACCCTACATGGCACTGCATTGTTGGCCGTAACTTTGGCAGCTATGTGACACATGAGACAAGGCACTTCATCTACTTCTACCTGGGCCAAGTTGCCATTTTGTTGTTCAAATCTGGATGAGATCAAGTGTTGGTGTTCCCATTTATTGACATTCCTGCAAATAGATCCACTATGAAACTGATGAGACAAGGCACTTCATCTACTTCTACCTTGGCCAAGTTGCCATTTTGTTGTTCAAATCTGGATGAGATCAAGTGTTGGTGTTCCCATTTATTGACATTCCTGCAAATAGATCCACTATGAAACTGAGAATAAAAGCATGGTATAAGAGATTGTCAATTGTGTTTTATCTTATTTCAGAATCCCTTCTATTTTGCTCTTTTTGTAAAGTATGCTGTAATTGTGAAGGCACACCTAACAAATAAACAATGAAAATCAGAAATAGAATCGAACTGGGAATGGTTGCTGATGGGAGAAGGCTTTCATACTGGTAGAATTGCTTGTGGATGATATAGTCTTCTAGCGAATTTCATCAGTTCAACCTTGATCATTCATTTTGGATGGGGATGGAATTCTTAATTGGGGATGAGTACATATGCGGGTCTCCTTGTATGTGCATGAGCATCAATTCTCTCCGGCATTCTCAGGGATGTTGGCATTGGTACGACTGTTGTGATGTAAGTTTGCTATCGTTATGTTGGTGCATAGCAGCAGTGCTGATACTCCGTTGGGACAATTTATACCGTGCCCTCGTCTGGATATATATGCTGATCCACGAACAAGGGGACGTGTACAACAAAATCTATGGTCTCACACTTGCAGCAGTAATGTCTTCTAAAGTTTCTGAATCATTTAGAATGAGAGGTGTCTCAATTATTCCATTCTATTCCTCCTTGCTGATGCATTTCCAATTTTATGAATATACGTACGTTACCCAACCAGGCCAGCATATATAATACATGACGTGGACTCTCTCCACAACAAAAATGAATCTCTATGCATGCAACAAATTTTCGTTTGGTCCCAATATAATGGGTTTCTATCTCCTTGTTACACTGGTTCTCTAAAACAAGAATGTCTCTGCCAAGAATTTTTTTCTGGTATCTTGAGTTTTGTTATGGAGAGAATCCACCTGTTTTACATGAAGACATGAAATATGCTGTAGAGAGGATGAGTTTCTGAATGCAAGCTTTTTCAGGTACTATACTCTTCATAATGAGAAAATTGCTAGAATATTGATTCCATAAATTACAGTATATAGTGCTCTCAACTGACTGTCCGAATGCCAAAAAGAGAACACCTAGCTTCTAATATCAGAGGATAACCCGCAGCGAATATTCAAAACAAGTTGTTCAATTCCTTCATTTTGACGGAGTCAGAAAATTTAGTGGCATATATTAATTTAGCCCGCTTTTGGTGCTGTATACTAACGTATTTTATACTAATAAGACACACGTAAAAATGGCATGCATGAAAATTGCAGTGCATTTTATTAAAATACTCTCTTCTTCAATCGTATTATATTTTGAGAAATTAAACCGTTCATAATAATACACAGATGGAAAACAATCCCATAATTTTTCGAATTTTGCGTGTTGAGGAAGTGAAGATAACTATGTAGAATAATAATCACGAAGTGCATGATAAAAATGCATTCAACATCACTTATATACAGTATGCTGGTTCAAGTTCTTCAGCATGAATAATACAGTATTTATAAATTTTCAGTCCAGAATTTTGAATGAACTTGTATCCCAATAATATTAACAATGGTATTTGATTGCACGTTTATGGCTCATCGTTCTTCAATGAAGCTCTCCCGAAGTATGTGATCAAATCATTCATTTCCTCAAATTTTCTGACGTGACGTCGTCCGGGTCTGTCTAAATTTAACATTTAACTCATATTCACTATTTTTGGAAAGTATGTGTTATGAAAAGTCTGAATTGTGTTGATTATGTTCAAAAACATATTAAATATATACTGTATACACTATACGGCCTTTAGAATCTGAAACCTTATTATTTGGCTCAAACCTTTTCTAAATGTGTGAAATTCAATCGAGACAAAAAGAGTCTCAAGAAATGGGATGAGCTTACAATGTTGTCACACGCAATTAAGTTGTCATATGATCAATTATATTGAATAAGAAAGTTGTCATCCAAGGAATGCATACATTCAGAATGACGAAGGTTCTGATCAAATAAAAAGTTCGCAACCTTTTTTTTCGAACATTTATCTTGGAAGACATGGGTTCATCCAAATTATTTTGTTTGTATATATCATAAAACAGAATTTAAATCACTGTTCCAATGTTCCTCGCTCATCAATTGTCTCACTGTTCCTGCTTCTGGGAGCAGCCACCAACAATAAAGAGATATGATGAGAAAAATTACATGGAATTCCAATAATATAAGGATAAGATTTATTATTCTACTCTGTTGAGAAATCTGTATAATAATAATTTTGCGATTCCGTGATGAATTCTAGAAGATGTTTTATATATTTTCAGCTTCATAAATCAGATGGTATATGTGCACTACATATGTTTCACTTCATCATGAGGCATATATGAAATGTGGCTCGAATACCTCAAATTATATATGCATTGAGAAATTATTACTGTATTCGACTATATAGTGCTACTGTATATTTACAAGGCAATAATATTTTTTATTAATTATTATTAAACACGCAAACCTCACATATGCCAATGATTGATGCCTGTATGCTATTGACTATGTGTAAAAATTTGTTTCTCTCATTTAAATTCTAAACCTCTAGTATTCAACTTTCCTTTATTCATATACTGTAATGCAGTATATGTAGTAGTGTACCAAAACTTAATTTTACCTATCTCACGATGTTTAAAAGTCTCCCAGGAAAGATTGTGGAACTAAATTACTTTGGCTTCATACTAAACAGAACAATGATGAATGGTCAGGTAAATAGTGAATTGATTCTAATTCTTTTATTAAAATTATAATTTGAATTCTTTTTTGAGTAAAAGCTCTGCTGCAACTAATTCAAACTATATGCAATTTCCACAAATCTTATTCTGGATTGAATTGAATTTAATACACACAATACATTTTCTTTCCTTACTTCTGTATATTGGCTCATATATGTACTATGAAGTACAGTGAGACCCTCATACAGTGAGGTGTCCGCATGTGGACACCTCAAACTGCAGACAATTTGACATAGGGACACTTATATTTTCTAATAAAAAATTAATTAAAAAGACCCAACATGAGGACACTGACTCAACATAGGGACATTTTGTGATAAAATTGCAAATTCATGTAAGGCCAAATTACAAGAAACAGATATTTCCAACCCTAAAATGGATGTAAAAAAAAGTTCTTGGGCCTTTCTCTCACCAATATACCATCCATTTAGCTAATTTGAAAAAATTACCTCCAGCAGAGAGGGACTTCCTTCTCTCTTTTTCACTTGAATGTTATTTTTTTTTACAGAGAATGCCAACATTTCTGTGTACTCTACAGAGGTATCAGAATTCAATTCCCCAAATGTCCATATTGTGTTGAAATATATTGATTGGAATCAATTTAAATTGGGAGACAATTTTTATTTTCATGGAATTATGGTAAGTATTTTGTACATAAAACACCAATTGATATTTATATAATGTAAGTCTAAGGGAAAATGAGACTTGATTTGGGGACATTTTGACTTAGGGGCACTCTTGATGCCCCAATTAAATCCTCATCTTGGGGTCTCACTGTATAGATGTACATTTACTACCTCTGTATATACAGTACAGTTACTGTATATATGCATATCTGTATGTTTTTCATGATGCAGTTGAGCAACAAAACCATATAAACTGACACAGCAAGGAAATTGGTTGCATACATCAGCTCAATATAAAAATATTTCCTATAGGCCCAGAAGAAAAAGAAACATTCAAAAAAATTAATTAGAAAAAACAATCATTCCTAAACTCAACATAATACATTGCAACCATTTTGTGGTACAGTGTTATCAATGGAATGCCTTCTGTTGAATTTTTTGCTGAAAAAAGTACTGTATCTTTTTATCGCTGAATACTAAGTACAGTACTACAGAATTTCTCGAAAATTTTCGGGTGAATTTTCACTTTCCGCGGATGGAACGGCTGCCGAAGTGTTCCTCAGGGAAGAGCCGATTCGGCGTACGCATAGTGAATGCACCCTGGTTCTGTACAGTGCGCGAATTTTTACCGTACAAGGAGTACAGTATTGCTGATCAACACCATAAACTGCAACATTTCCCACAGGAACTGATCAGTAAAATGGCTCCTTAAAAGAACAAATCACAATGTGAAGATACAGTACTATGTTGATGAACGGTGTAGGAAAGGAATTCAGGCATGGAATAAGTACAATACTTTACTTAATTGGTTTGCCATCTCAATTGATGATAACTCAATCCAGGATGAATAAGTACTTCAATGCTTCGCAATATCAAGGATGAATTGTGCCTCCAAATTGTGAAAAACACAGCAGCATATGTGTGCTTCAGCACAGGTTTAATCCCTGATGTACACAAGATAAATCCAGAAATGCATTGAAATTAATTTCTGAATTTTTTTAAGGTTTTGTGCACTTATAATTTGGTCACGTCTTCAGACTTAATTATTCTTTTGAAAAACTTTTATATTTGCATGCAACTTTGATTCACTGTATACATATACTGTAGTATTGTATATATATTTATACATGTATGTACAGTATATGTATTTATATTTATTTATTTAGAGTATTTGACTGATATAAGCAATGTTATTCAAATAAATATACACATTCAAACAGTATAAAGACTACGTGAAGAATATTACAAACCATAACTGTACATACACTATTTGGTATGAAATGTTCTTGAACTTTTTATTTACATAATTTCACCAATTTGTTCAATGTTATTTGGATATTAAAAATTTTTCATTTATGTTGAAAATGGTTTTTCTAATATTTCCACTATTATTGGTCCACCAGAGTTTCCCTTGATCTTTTATTTATTTACAAATTTTGTTTTTATATGTGCACTGCAATTTTTCCCTTGGAGTCTCCCTATGAATTTTACACCACCAAACCATTGCAATTGAAGTCACTCAATAAGAGACTTGGGCTCCTAGAGGTGGCATGGAAGAGATAGCCCTGAATGGAGTGGTGCTAAGTAGAAGCTGTACCACAAGGTGGCGCATTGATCTGTTCAAGAACATGTAGGGTTTATGTCGCAATCCGTACTTCGAAACATGAAAAATGTTTGTGAGTGCTGCGGGGCTTCTCGCTTTGCGTCAATGCACTGCAGTGCGTTGATGCCGGGAACTACCGAGTGCATGCCCCTGCTGCATGCAAACATCCAAAATTCTTGTTTCTTATTGAGTTCTGGCGATGATGCCTTTTAACCCGCCTTTTCATCACCGTGATGATTGGATGATTGCGTTTGACGGTATTAAGGAAAAACTTGGATTAATATTGCACTCTTGTATCATTGCGAATGGTTTTGATTAGACTCCTTGTTCTTGCAGGTTTCGCGACTCAGGAGGATTTCAAAAGGTGAGCGCAGAGTTTGCGTTCGATGTCTTCTTTCAATGTCATCAACCGATGTGTAAGCGTGTTTTCCATTGTCATTCTCTTGGTGCATTCTCATGATGAGGCGTTTGGTAGCTACCCTAGTTGGGGGGACCCAGACTACTAGCTCCATCTACAATAAACAGTGCGTACTCCCTTTCACGCGCGCCTAGCCCTTGTACACTCCAGTTCTCCAACAGCTCTGCTGTGCTGCTGGTGAGGTACGCTATCGTCAGCCTTACCACCGGTCCGATTTTATTCTCTATGCAGGTACAAATCCAACTGCGCATTTGAATTAAGATGTTAATTGGCACTGTTATTTCTGATTCTGCTGAGACTGAATTTGGTAGGCAGTTAGGTTAGGTCAGGTTATGTAAGCAAAAAATATTTCAGCCATACATTTTAAAAAGTGTTCATTGAAAATATTTTAGGTAACACAACCTGACTCGAGTTTTCTGCAAAAACTGACTTTGGGGGGCAGTTAGGTAAAGTTAGGTTAGGTCAGGATATGTTAGTTAAAAATATTTCAACTATGGATTTTATATGTTCATTACAAATTATTTTAATTAACATTAATACATATTTTAACTAACATAACCTGACCTAACCTAACTTTACCTAACCGCCCCCCAAATTCAGTCTCAGCAGAACCAATGAAACAGTGCAANATGGATTTTATATGTTCATTACAAATTATTTTAATTGACATTAATACATATTTTAACTAACATAACCTGACCTAACCTAACTTTACCTAACCGCCCCCCAAATTCAGTCTCAGCAGAACCAATGAAACAGTGCAAGTGTCAATTCACATTGAAATTCACTTAGAGTCAGTAATGAATTTGAATCGAGAATAAAACGGACTGATGGTAAGGCTGATGATAGCATACCACAGGATCAACAGAACAGGGTTGTTGAACGATTGGAGTGTGTCCACCAAGAACGTTCAGTGTGCCGTTCTTAGCGACATCTATATACACGTAGTTTTGCGCCTGGGTCCCCCCAACTAGGATAGCTCCGCAATTTCAAGCCCGGAATATCATCAGTGTTGATTTTCTGTGCATCTTCTTCTCTCCCCTGAACGGAAATGCCCTTTTCTCTTACTGGTAATCTTCCTAACTCGAATTTTTTGCGAGTCCCTTGAAGTTCCACCGCACACCGAACTGGAAAATGTTCTTCCTGAATTATGCGTGTGGTAGGATCTGTTATTCGGATTAGATCTAAGATTTCTATAGCATCCAGAAATTGGCTGACCCTGACTATGAACTTGGCGACAATGACAATGAATTTTAAGGTTGCGAGGGTATTGGGGAATGACTTTCCCCGGTTTCGTTGCAAAATATTTGTCGTGAAATCTTTCGTGAGGGAAATTCTGTTCGGTGTCACTGGCGTCGTAATGTATGTGAGATTGCTTCAGAAGCTTTTGATTCCAGTCAGGAAGCAGGTACAGTACTTATGTTTCAGTCTGCCTACAGAACAGGTTTGCCCAATGTAGTGTACCACGGTGGGCGAATTCATCAAAACTCGTTTTCAAGTTTATAGAGGCTTTATAAAACGTCGCTAACTTTGAAAACGTGTTTTGCCGTCTGCCTACAGAATGAGGTGAACTGCGAGATAGTGGAAACGACAAATGAAACCTCCTGTTATGAACCTTCGCAAGTTAACGACTGATGTCACAGAGAGTGAAATTCCCTTGGACTAGTAGACGTGACTCATTCAAACCCTATATGAAAAAGTACACTGTAGAAAGTAGCTTTCCAGACCGACAGTTTGGCCTTGCCTAATACTGCCTTTGGTGCGCAGTGCTGATGATACGAAGCTGCAATGGTTGCTTGGTTCGACACGTCTTCCGCGGGTGACGTGGTTGAAGTTCTTGAAAGCGAAGCCAGTAAGAACGAGTTTGCTTCACCTGCAGTTGATCCGGACCTGGAAACAGAAACCAGTGAGGAAGGTCAGCTGAGTAAAAGGCCAGTACTGAATACACTAAGAACTGCTGTAGTTGTTGATGAATCTTGGAATTTTATACAGCAGTGTTCCCCGATCAGTGGTCCGGGGACTAGTGCCGGTCTATGGAAGATTTTTGCTGGTCTGGGGGAGATTTTCTGCAGCAGAATGAGTTCATCAGAAGTAGCAATGAAGTACTGTATGTTATCGTTTTCTGAAGTGTTGTAAAAATAATGGTATTTGAAATTATCTGATGAGAAAAAAGTTTGCTTTCCTCTGAGTCTGAACACTTCAGCCAAATTTTCATATGCTTGAATGATCAATTTTAGTTTTTTGATTTCAAAAAGCCTTTCTTTGAGCGCACCTTTCTAAGTTTTTGGAGACTTTTCACTTCATTGCTGCTTCATTGGTTCTCCTTTGAAGTAAAAGCTGAAATTTTTCAAATACCTGTGGTGAGCCTTACTTCTCTTTGAAAACCCCAGATACTTGTAAAATACTTTGAAGCGACCAGGCGTCTACTTAAAACCCCTTAAACGACCAGATCCTCGTTACTTTAATTTAAAACGGACAGGGACCAGGGCTTTTTCAAAAACTGTTCTACAGCGTATTCAACAACTAGTGTTGCTCATTTTTCATTACCTATGAATATAAGGAATTTCAGTTTGTATCCAATGCAACCTCCATAATCAAATCTGACTGATCTCCTGTCCTTTGGGACCACTTACAGTTGAACGTTGACGAGTTAAACCCTGGTGAGTCAAATAACTGCTTCATTTGGGTCCTTCTCTGAATTCCTTCAGAAACATTGCATTAAAACCATCCTAACTCAAGTCTTTTTTTCTCAATCCTCTGTAAGTAAAATATTTTGAGGCCATTTGGATATTATTGAATAAAACAAATGATAGGATGTATTTTGAAATGAAGGGGAAGAGTAATTGAAAAAATGAACCCCTGCCTCAAAGTTCTGCAAGCTGNTCCAACAGCTCTGCTGTGCTGCCGGTGAGGTACGCTATCGTCAGCCTTACCACCAGTCTGATTTTATTCTCTATGCAGGTACAAATCCAACTGCGCATTTGAATTAAGATGTGAATTGACACTGGCACTGTTATTTCTGATTCTGCTGAGACTGAATTTGGGAGGCAGTTAGGTAAAGTTAGGTTAGGTCAGGTTATGTAAGCAAAACATATTTCAGCCATACATTTTAAAAAGTGTTCATTGAAAATATTTTAGGTAACACAACCTGACTCGAGTTTTCTGCAAAAACTGACTTTTGGGGGCAGTTAGGTAAAGTTAGGTTAGGTCAGGATATGTTAGTTAAAAATATTTCAACTATGGATTTTATATGTTCATTACAAATTATTTTAATTAAAATTAATACATATTTTAACTAACATAACCTGACCTAACCTAACTTTACCTAACCGCCCCCCAAATGCAGTCTCAGCAGAACAAATGAAACAGTGCAAGTGTCAATTCACATTGAAATTCACTTAGAGTCAGTCATGAATTTGAATCGAGAATAAAACGGACTGATGGTAAGGCTGACGATAGTGTACCACAGGATCAACAGAACAGGGTTGTTGAATGATTGGAGTATGTCCACCAAGAACGTCCAGTGTGCCGTTGTTAGCGACATCTATATAGACGTAGTTTTGCGCTTGGGTCCCCCCAACTAGGATAGCTCCAAGGCATGTGTTGGTACCACCGCGTCTCTTAGCTTCGGAGAGCATCTTTCATCATTGAGCTTGCCGTCGCAGAAATCGGCCACCCTTCGAACAGCAGTGCCGAATTTTTACATACTGTAGATGAAGTTCCTGAAAGCTGTGGTTGGAGATGGAATTGGTGTTTTTCTGCATGCATGAGTGATGAAAGTGGAGTACTGTTGACGCATTTTGCTGCTTAAAAGTGATGATGTAATCATGTAAGACCGGTGCAGATCCTGACTCTCGTGCATTCATCCCTCATTATTTTACTGCGTCGTGACAACTGAAATGAAGACTTTTTTCTGATGTATCAGATTATCTGGTGCGCGTGCTATCCGTAAGTTATGGACGATCCCGAATTGGCCAGAATACGTGCTCAACGGATGGCCACGCTCCAAGCGAAGGCCGGCGGCGGCGGTGGTGGTGGTCGTGGTGGCGGCGGCTCAGAAAGGGATGGTGAAGAAGCCGAACGCCGCCAACAAGAGCAAGAAATGGCCAAGAATTCAATTTTATCGCAAGCTCTCGATCAGGCTGCACGCGCGCGGTTGAACACACTTGCTCTGGCCAAACCCGAGAAAGGGCAGATGATTGAAAATTTAATTCTTCGGATGGCTACATCTGGTCAGCTTAGGGGCAAAATGTCCGAGCAGGAGCTAATCGGGCTTTTGGAGCAAGTGAGCGAGAAATCCAAAGTCACAACTACAGTGAAGTTTGATCGACGTCGAGCTGCTCTTGATTCTGACGATGATGATTTTTGATTTCGTGTTGATAATCCTTGGGCCTTTTCTGATTCACCTTGAATAATCCTCGTGTTCGGATGGGAAAATTAAAATTTGCCAGCCTTTATTGTGTTTTGAACTAGTGGTACGTTCATCTGGGGGTTTCCTTTCCATGATCTCGCACGCAGTGGAAAACTTGATACTTGAACCTTTGCTTTCAGTAAACTTTTATGAAACTGCCGACAATTATGGAAAATGTTTTCTCCCAGACGAACCTGCCTGCTCTGTTTCGTTTTCTTGCGTGAAAATTTATCCCTGATATTTTTCAACTAGAAAATGTCTTCGTGGCTCTTACGTCCGTTGTCCACGGTCTCCGTTCAAGTGCGAAATTACGGTCGGTTCGGTCGGAAGCCGCGGATCACGAAACCCCGCCCATCTCATACTTACCGGGCTCTAGTTGAACATATAGTGCAGCCAAAGTATGTCGATTTCGTAAAATCGTTACCCCCGAATGAAACCTGTGAATTGAATGCGCACTACCAAAGTGTGACTGCCGCAGTGGAAACGAACGTGACTAAATATGAAACCCTGCTTGCGCGAGAAGCCCTCATGAAGTTTCAGGTAATTTACGAAAATTATTCCTTCGGTGACGTGAGAAAGGCATCCAATGATCCGATTTTTCTACGGAAAACATTTTTTTGGTTTCGAAATTTATCCTTTCTTTTTTTAAGAAGAGGACGCTACTCGTAGTTAAGCAAAGAAAACATTTCAAGAGTCTCGGAAAATTTTGATTCAGTAAAGCATCAGTTCTGTGGGTTATTTTCCCTTGGTTCTTTTTCGTACTGAATGCTTTTCTCCCGACGCATATGTATCAATTCCTCGTAACTGTGGCTATAGTAAGTCCTAATTATCCTCTTAGAGTTCACAACTGACCCTGATATTTCATCGAAACAAGATGGAGGGCTGGGATTACTTCGATGCGTCCCTCGCCTTGCACAAATGTGGAATCAAGGTGGAAGCCATAGGGAAAAAAATTTTGCAGATTGCTCTGGACGGAACAAAATACTCCAACATTCTACCCATCTTCACTGGTCATCAGTTAATAGGGTTCGGAATGGAGAAAAGTGATCCGAAATCTGTGAAAGCCATTTTCAAGGCGTTGCGTCGAACACCCGGTGTGGTGTTGATGGCTGGCATTCTTCAGGATAGAATCATGAGTACATCTCAGCTTAAAAGCTACTCAGAATGGGGGAACAAACATGCGGAGTTGGTGTCGACGTTGGCTACTGTCGGTGGTGCTGATCTTTCACGTAACTTGGCGCATCATACGATGGAATTGTCGCGGATTTTGTCCGCAATAGAGACAAAATGATCGGCTTGGACTTAGCGTGAGTGAATGATTTTCTTTAACATTGCGATAGCGAATACAGTAGTAAAAACCCAGTTTCTCGTCTTTTTTTTTGACTCCGCGATTTCAATTTTTTAGGAAATGAGTATCAATTTGGGAGTGGTTATCTGTTATCACACTTGCGGCATCGGTGGAAGAATCATGAATCCGTTCTGAAAACATTTCAGTGTTTCATCAAGTCTCATTTACAAAGGGTGCAATAAGTCTTAATTCAATTTCTGGGGAGGTATTCGGGATTTTTAATTGAGAGAATGTCTTCACGTAAACTTCTTGATCCAATCCGATTGCGGGCCGATGAGAACTCCAATTGTGTAATCTGTGGCTTGACAGGATATGGTTCCTGGTATGTAAGTCATGATCGCTATTAGTTGGTTATTGTATACCACAGGTCCACCCAAATCTCCCTGTGTAATAAAATGAGGTTAAAAATCAATAAGACATGAATTAAAATCCATTGGGTCCGATGCGTCTAATTAATGACTTGTTTTGGACGGGGAAAAAAATTCTAGCAGAGCGTGGTTTCAATACATGGACCTCTGAGTTATGGGCTCAGCACGCTTCCACTGCACCACTCTGCTACTTGTGGAACTGGTGCTATTGAGCACCGTATTTATTCACCTGGTTACTTTTTTCATTTGAATTGTGGTTCAAAAAAGCATTTAAATATTTTGTTTGTTACTTACAAAGCACGCAGATTGCTTGGTTGTGGTACGGGAGGGCGTCAAGCAAAGTCGTCTGGTTGTTTTCTCCACAGTCATTCCACAATAGGCAACATTGGTCACTTCCATGGTACCATAATGCAAAGTGTCGGTGGATAATGCTGTAAACAGCAAATTTTTGCGTACTTGTCGTGAATTTAAACTTGTCCGGGGGTTTCAAGCACAGGTATTCCGGCGTATAATTGAGTCTACTACTAATTCAAACTTACCTCCTGCGTTTGAATCAATAACTCCCCATCCGGAAACTGAAACCACGGTTCCTGACGGGAATGAAGTCGCACTGGACAAACCGATGGTTTTAACATTGGTATTATCTGTCACTGCTCCCACTTTCAGTTTTACTAGTCCGATGTCCTTGGGGTCGGATCCAGAGTACACTGATGGGTAAAATGGGTTCGAGTACCCGACTCCGTCAATTCGTTGTTCATTGTCTTCAGGTTTGGACGCTGTCAAGTCCCCGAGAGTCACGACCCAGCTCTTGTATTTTATTCTGAAAATCTTTATCCTGTTTCCAAAAGTGAAGATTATTAAAAAACATGTTTTTACCCCTCGTTTTGAAAATAATCGCGTTCGAATCCCGCCGCTGTGAATGATGGTTTATTTAATTTTGTCCAGTCCAACCTCGAAGTTGAACTTCAAAAGATTAACAAATAAATTCTAGATGAAGAAGCATGCATTTGTGTTCGGGAAGGAAAGCATTGCAAGAAAATTTCAATTGCTGATATTCTGGGTCCTAAATTCCTTCTTAAATGAGTTGACAGAATACTGAATATGGAAGGGATCGTTTGCAAAATTAGTCTTTCAATTCTACATTTAAATCTTTAATCCTCTTATATTTTTTGTGTCAAGAAAATAATAGCAAAAGGCCTCCAGAAAATTTGTGTTCTTGAGGTTTGAGGAGGGAATCCTTTGAGTTGAGGAGGTGTTTAATGCATTATTTCTAAGGGGATACAGACACGGACCTGAAAAAAAATTAAAGAGGTACAGTATTTGACTCAAGAAGGTTCGAATTATTGTGGTTCAATTGTATTACAGTACTGTATTTTTATTCGTTCCGCATTTCTCAACTTTCATCTTGACTTGCTTCTCCCAGCGTCACAACCTAGCTTTTGTCTAAATTTTCATTTTACAGAATGTGTCACGGGATGCAATTTTTTTCTTATAATTTGAAGGACAGGATGAACCTCGATCATGTCACGTATTGAAAATAATATTCCTTGCCAAGTTCTTCAAGATGCAACTCACAAACTTTTCTTGACGCAGTGTCCAGCCGTGAGGACGACTCGGGTTGTGATTAAAGTCCCTGTGCAAGTTGTCACGATTCCGAATAGTTTTGCGTCAACCCGAGCAAGATATTCTAAGTTTGTTCTGGACGTTGCTTCAGTTCCAGACACAATTGCTGGTTGAATGTCATTATTTCCTGTATGAGTAGGGGGGAAGGAAAATTTCTCAATGTCACATCCTTGCTTTTTTTTTTACACTAAATTTTATAATTTTTACGAGGGCTCATTTTTGAGGGTTGGTGTTATTTTCCGATAACGAGAACGACGAAACGTGATCAAAATGTTTTTGAAGTACGATACAATACTGTCATGTTATGTAATCACAGTATTGTGAAAACTGAGGTCATGAGAGAAAGGATTAAATTCAGCGTCTTAAGAATACTGTAGAAGAAAAATCAGCAACTGAAAATTAAGCTTTCATTTCCACCATTTAAAAACTCGGTCTTCTTTTCGTAGAAACGCAATTTGTTATAATTTTGGCATTTTTTACAATTTCGGCGTCTTTTTTAAATCAGCGTAATCTTCGAAAATGAGTCCCGTTAGCTTTTTTTAAATACAAGAATGGATTCTTTTTCCAACAATTAAGAAAAATTCATTAATTTATTTCAATGTGAGGACGAAAAGCGGAATTTTTAATTTTATCAACTTGGCTATAATTTTGAGAAAACCAAAACAAATTTACTCGATGAAAGTTCTTAATTAACTCTGTTTTCGTGAACTACAATTAATTTTATTACTCTAAAAATTAACGAACTTATATTTATTGATTGCAATACAAGACGAAAGTTGAACTTTGAAATTTTCATAATTTGGCTGACGTTTGTGAAATCAAAAATAATTTACTCGGTTGAAGACTGGAAGTAATTGCTTAAAATCCAAATTCAAGTTTACGTTGATCGCAGATGTAGTTTGAATACATGCAATGAAGTATTTTTTCATTCAGCTGGTCGATTATATATATATTTTTTAATCAGAGACTCCTTAGAACCCGCAATGGACGATAAAAACTTCATTCACCTTGTGTCGTATTTGCTGCGTTTGTGAAAGAACCGGAAACTATAAACGCGAATGAAATCCAAGTTTTGAAC
Source organism: Notodromas monacha (assembly GCA_905338405.1). Classification (NCBI taxonomy): domain Eukaryota; kingdom Metazoa; phylum Arthropoda; class Ostracoda; order Podocopida; family Cyprididae; genus Notodromas; species Notodromas monacha. The sequence continues at coordinate 4,897 of CAJPEX010001386.1, read as the reverse complement.
ACCATATCAATTTCACACACACGTAATGCTGCACTGTTTACAAAACTTTCCAGCGCACTGTCTGTAAGAAATTGCGGCTTTAGTCCCCTGGCTTCAGGGTTGTCGAAGCGTGTTCTGAAAAAAAAAAAAACAAGAGCGAAACGCATTACGTAGTTTTTCCTTTTTTTTTCTACGGTGGTTCAACTTTACACTGAAATTCTCCTTTAAAAAAACTATTGCATTATCAAAATTCTGATGTCGTCGAATTCATACCGAAATACCGTAGTCTATTAAATTATTTGTGCTGAATAGAATGAAAAGAAATCTGAGGCAAGCTTATGTTCTGAAGTGTAAGTGAAAAAAGAAATCAAAGAAGCTCTTTCCAAAATTACCGACTGCGTAGATTTTTTGCTGATGTTAATTGGAGGACTTCTATTAAAATGAAGTAAAATAAAAAGGAAAATTTCCACGAATAGTTTCAATCTCAACGAACAAATAACAGCAAACGAATAAATGAATGATCTCAACGCACAAATTTTCGCGGAACGAATTGATAAATTATATTTACAGACAAACAGCCGCGAACGCATTGATGAATAAAATCAATTGAATGTAGTAAATTTTTTGATCCACTTTGTGTATGCCCCAACCAGAGTTCCAACGGCATAATCGGAACTTTGACAAGTGAGGAGTCCGGGCACATAGGAAATGACCGCAATCAGCTCACCGTTGCTAACAACTGGTCCACCTAAATCTCCCTGTTGAAATTGAAGGCCATTCAATTTTTTTATATTCATTTGTTTAATTGAAATAAGTTTGAGTTTCAATTTACCTTGTGAAAGATCCGGGTCAGGCAGGCATTGTAACAAGCTAACAATCATGGGTTAAATCGAGTTGAATTATTATTATGTAATTTATTATTATTTTTTATTCAATAGTTTTTTGTGATGGAAGCTTTTGAAATTTAAAATTGAAGATTACAAAGGCATTTCTTGATGCTGTGCTAGAAATAAACTCCCCCTTTAAAACTATTAACTTCAGTTATGTTCTGTTTATTGTAAAGAAAAAGAAAACAAGAGATGACATGACAGCTCTGACAAAAATAAGGTACAGTATAGTTAATTTTCACCCAGCTCGTATTAGTTGAAAATACAGAATATTCTTAGAATAATTTTTTGTGAGTTCTGTAAGGAGAACGTGCCTGTGCAATATTTTGAAAATGTTGCATTTATTCTTCCTGATTGTGTTTCCATCATAGATGTCGCCTTTTACAACGTTACTTCTGCTCAAAGGTTAAGCTGGGTTTAGTCTGACTAGTTGACCGATCAATTATGCTACATGCTTCTTGGATCGAATTTTGACAATAAAGGTCGTGCCACTTATACGAGTGAGTGAAGAAACGAATCAGTGATGTCCCATGATTTTTGTGAATCTGGACGCCTGATTCACGCGACATCTAAGTGACGGTGAAGTTACATGCGCTTCACTTGAATCATGCAGTCAGGCTTCCGTGTCACGTAGGTGTCGCTCGAATCGTGTTACATCACTTCGTATAAAAGCTCGATGTTGATTTACGCGAGACCTGCCGGACTTCATTTCTTTATTTTTTTCTAGTGAAGGATAACATATCTCTGAACATTTTAAATTAAAAACAATGAATAACGGAGTATTGTGAATTGCTTTTCTATTTTACTCACGAAGCAAGCTGTCTGTTGCGTGGCACTGCTTGACGGTTTCAGACAAATCCTCGTGGCCTGCGTTTCTGTGCTCAAGTCACAGTTCGCGACGTTCGACGCGTCCATGTTTCCAGTTAGTAAAGCGTCATTTGCTGCGAATAAAATCAGACGAATCCCTGATGCGCATATCTTCTGTTGCTACCAGACTAAACCCAAAAAAACTTGAATACAGTATACACTACAGTTTCTGCAAACTGTTAATGTTGTCAAAATAAGTAGGAAAAAGAGACAAAAGAGATCGTGGTAGGATTTTGACAAACAAGAACTCTTTGGTATCTAGGGCAAAGAAAAGAGACATTTTCTGGTCTGAAACTTGAATGGGACGCGTATGGAAAATATTACGAAATTCGTGCCTTATTTGGAAAATATTGTCTTGTTAATATGTGAGGAAAATATGAGTACTGTTACATTATTTTTTTTCGATTTTTGAGCTTCTTTCCAGGAAGACTCACGATATTTAGAATGTTCTTAGCTGATAAATTGACATTAAACGAAGGAATCTTGATGTTAACGCCAAATAATTTTTTTTTCGATACGTTAGAACTTTCCGTGCAAATTTCCGACGCCCGGAAAAAGTGAAGCTAACTGTTCATGATCACTCAGCGGTCAAAATCGTTCTTATTTACAATTATGCCTCGAATAATTTCATGCAAGAATGAATCCGAAATGATGGGTACATGAGAAACAAGAATATTTTTGTTTATTTTGATTTTTATTAATGAACATATTTTTGTAACTGTTCGAAGTGGACGAGGGTTGTTTTATAAGTCTTGCGACTTTTTGAAATAGACCCAACACGGTTTTGTCAACAGCACTTGAAAAATTTCAAAATGACCAAACCATGTTGGATCTATTTGAAAAAGTCGCAAGACTTATGAAACAACCTTCGTACACATTTCATTTTGGTTGTACAGTATTATTGCTTGAATCGAATTTTAAATTATAATTGTTTCTTTTTTTTTTCAACTAACAGCCGATGCTCGTGTCTGTCCCCCATCCAGAAACGCTGACAACTGTGCCAGTGCTGAAAGAAGTTGATGTTGACAAACTGATTGTTTTGACATTCGTATTGTCTATGGTTGCTGCCGTTTTTAGCTTGATGATCCCGATGTTTTTTGGGTCGGATCCTACGAAAGATGACGGATATAAGGGATACACGAAACCGAATCCGTTGATCTTCTGCTCTGCATTTTCGTGAGCTGATACCGATAAATCTCCGAGAGTCACGACCCAACTTTTGAATTTCAGTCTGAAGATTTTGAACCTGTTTTGGAAAAAAAAGAGAGAAAATTCTGGAAGGGTACCTCAAATGAAAACAAAAATGCGATTACCTCGTAGTTATGATGAATTGTTTCAATACGAAAAAATGTATTGACAAAAAATGAGACTTATTTTCCAGTCAATAAATTCCTGAGCTGCGACAAATTTGAGTGCGAAGAATTTTTTGAACTTGTTCTCGAGGTTTTTTTTTTCAATGAATTTTGCGTCGAAAGAAGCGGACCCTAAGACTTTTTAATTTCAGTTTAAACATTTTTTCCTCGTTTGTCTTTTGTGGGAAATGCGTTTCTTTTTTTTCGATTCATTTCTCGTGCAATTTTCCAGTCAGAATAAACGTTGAATAACTAGATTGTTCTGATTTCAAAGTCGCATATAATTTTCGAAATTGTATTTTCTTTTTGAGTGAATTTTCCTCGCATTCATTTTGAAAGCGAGGTTAACTTACAAGCTTTTCATGATGCAGCTACCAGCTGTGAGGACCATTCTTGTGGAAATCAATGATCCCGTGCAAGTAGTGCTGATTGCGATGATCGATGCATCAATGCGAACAACGTGTTCGAAACCTGTCCTTGACGTGACCTGACTTCCGGAAACGATGGCTGGTTGTGCACTGTCGTTTCCTTTGTCGAAAGAAAAAGAGAATCGAAAACTGGATTAAATTTTAAAATTTCGATGTAAGATGTACAGTATTTTAACTTCGTTTTTTTCATGGAGACGATTCTTGCGTTTCTACGTAAGTAATACCGATTTTATGTTCGTAGTACATAACTAAAAAAAAATCAAATAGATCATGATAAATACGATTGAAGGACGTGTTGGATTTTATTTCTTTTGTAAGAAAGAGAGGGAATTTCTGCCTACGAAAATTTTGAAGTAAACTGGAGACAAAATATATTTCGAATGAATGAGAGAATTATGATCAATATGAATTTTGAGTCGCTTTTTGCTTTAAATTTGAGGAAAGATATCCTTTTTAAATTCCTTGGCGAAGATCATGTGTGAGGTAAATCATTGAATTAATTGATTTTTTTACGATCGGTGCGATTTTCCCTGACTTTTCGTTTAGTGGTGTATTATTATTTATTTCGTTATACCGTATTCCTAATAAATCACTCCGTGTTTTTCCGTAGGAAAATTTGTAAGAAAATCTTTTGTTTCAAACAAAAACGCCCGCATTTCAAAGCTTTCAACTTAAAAAGTATTGTGTTTTAAAATCGATAACGTCGTCCTTCATTCGACTCATTTTCAGGAATGGTTGGTTCATTTTTTAATACTCCAAATGAACACGTTTAATTATTTTAAATAAAAATCGCTGAGCTGACAATTTTTTTAAATATCGTCCTGGTGAATCGATTTCCAGCTGTTGAGAATTATTTTGCGAAAATTGTCATTTTTGAAGCAGGTGACGCGATTGGACATTCTATTTTGATTTTAAAAGCCACTGAAAGCTTTCGAAGTACAGTAATCCAGTTTTTCAGATTTTTTTCAGAGGGAATAAAGTACGGTTTATATTTTTAATAATTTTCCAGCTCAATTTGAGAAGATTATTTGGCAAGATAATTTTTCACGTAGCACAAAAATTGAATCGGCATTATTTCGTTTCACGATTCTTCTGAGAATGTATTCGAATTTACAGTATTTTACTCACTGCATCGGGGATAATTCTTTTTTAAAAAAAATATGTACAGGGTCAAAAACAGCTCACCTTGACGGGCAACGTTGAAATCTGTTGTGAAAATTCCCGCGGGGAAAGAAACGAATGACACCGCAAAAATTTGGAAAACAATTTCCAGCTTCATCTTTCCACTGACGCGAAGTTTACTTCTTGTGAAGAGGACTTGAATGTGATTTATTTCTTCTCGCACATTCTCTTTTATATACATTTTTTTGCAGTCATATGTGCG